>JANQAP020000569.1:4698902-4710933 GCA_026874005.2 Erythroxylum coriaceum
TAAGGAGTGTTAAAAGTCCAATTTGCCTTTCCTTTAATGCCTTAATGCTTCTAACCTTAGTCATCTACCCAAAATACGCTTATGCATTCTTAATTCTTCAATTTAACCCTTCCAATTCCCATCAATACATGAAATAAGTCCTCCTAAACTTGACTTAATAATTAAACTCTAATAAAAAATAATTTATCCAACAAGATCATCAAAATCATTCAATTCAGGCATACTAAAATAGTACAAAAAATTCGAGGCCCAACAAGTTTTCAGAGCATAATTTAAACTGAGGGGAGAAATAATGACTGAGACAACTGTCTACCAAAGCAGAGCAAGTAGATCAGGATAGAGAGGCAGAGGTAGAGGAAGAGTGAGTTTAGCTGGTCCTATTGTCAGGATTGAGGTGCGGAATAATCAGCCACAGTCTTAGGCTAGGATTTACCTATCACTAAACAAGAGGCTTAGAACTCCCCAGATGTGATAACAGGTGTGTTAAATGTCTTTCAATTTGAAGCATTTGCATTGGTAGATCCAGGATCTACACATTCATTCAACACATCACATCTAGCGTATAAATTGCATTGTGATGGGGAGATGTTGAAATGTGGATTAAAAGTGAGTACTCTGATAGGTAGTATTACAGTGATAAGAGAAATGTGTAAAGGGTGTATAATTTGAGTTGATCAGGCAGAGTTAGAAGCTGATCTGATAGTATTACAGTTAAGTGAGATAGACTTTGTCTTAGGTATGGATTGGCTCACTGCACATAGGGCTGTGATGAACTGCTACCCTAAAGAGGTAATTCTTAAATCTACTAATCAACTGAGAGTAATATTTTGAGATGTTAGTTAAGCAGTGTCAGCTAGATTGATCTCATCAATGAGTGTTTCGAGATTGATTCGCGGTGGATGTGAAGCTTATCTGGCTTATGTAGTTGATAACCGTACTGTGCAGACAGTAGAGGATATTCCTATTATTAGGGATTTCTTGAATATGTTTCCCACAGAATTATTTGGTTTACCCCCAGATAGGGAGACCAAGTTCATTATCAATCTAATTCTAGGTACTGCTCCTATATACATTCCTCTATATAGGATGACACCTGTGGAACTAAAGGAACTTAAGGCTCAATTACAGGAGTTGTTGGATAAGGGCTTTATTAGATCAAGGGTGTCACCTTGGGAATCCCCAGTCTTATTTATAAAGAGAAAGATGGGACTTTGAGACTGTGTATTGATTATAGGCAATTGAATCGGGTGACAATGAAGAATAAGTACCCGTTATAGAGGATAGATGACTTACTTGATCAGTTGCAGGGGGCTTAGGTATTGACTAAGCTAGACTTGAAATCAGGGTACTATCAGTTGAAGATAACAGAAGCTGATATACCGAAGAGTGCATTCAGGAGAAGGTATGGACACTTTGAGTTTTTAGTGATTCCGTTTGGGTTGACCAATGCCCCAACAGCTTTTATGGCTTTGGCGAGTAAGGTATTTCAACCTTAATTAGATCACTTTGTCATTGTGTTCATTGATAATATTTGGTGTACTTGAAAAGCAGAGAGGAACATGCTGAACACTTGAGGTTAGTCCTACAGATAATGAGAGAGAAGCAATTGTATGCCAAGTTCAGTAAGTGTGAATTTTGGCTTGATCAAGTAGTATTCTTGGGTTATATAATGTCTGGGCAGGGCATACAGTTAGACCCAAGGAAAGTTAAAGCAGTAATGAAGTGGAAGCTCCAAGAAATGTGTCAGAGATCCGGAGTTTTCTTGGATTAGCTGGATACTACCGGAGATTTATCGAGGGGTTTTCACTAATCTCAACCCCTTTGATAAAACTTCTAAGGAAGAATATACCCTTCAGATGGATTGATGAATGTCAAAGTAGTTTTAAGAAGCTAAAGCATCGGTTAACTACAACACCGGTGTTAGCTATTCCATCTAGATCGGGAGGTTCTGTGGTATATAGTGATGCTTCACACTAGGGGTTAGCATATGTTCTGATGCCACATAGCAAAGTGATTACATATGCATCGAGACAATTAAGGTCTCACGAGTTCAATTATCTAGTACATGATTTAGAGCTTACTGCAGTAGTATTTTCTTTGAAGATTTGGAGATATTATCTATATAGAGAGACATTCCAGACATTCACTGATTATAAAAGTTTGAGGTATTTGTTGAGTTAAAAAGAACTAAATATGAGACAGAGACGATGGATTGAATTGTTGAAGGATTATGATTGCACAATAGAATATCATCCTGGTAAAACTAATGTGGTAGCTGATGCATTAAGTAGAAATCGGATAACAGTGTAGCACAAATGTAGATATCAAGGTTACCACACCTAGTTCAATTAAGAGCATTGAATGTTGAACTAAATTTGGGGCAGAATGAATTACTTTTGGTGAAATTGAAGTTTAGACTGATATTACATGAGAGGATCAGAAAGGCTTAAAGTAAGGGTCCAAAATTAGTGAATCTTATTGAGAAATTGAAAGTGAATTCAAATTCTGAGTTTGAATTGAGAGAAGAGACATTATGATTGAAGCAGAGATTGTGTGTACCCGATATTGAGGATTTGAGAAAAGAGATTATCGAGGAAGCACATATAGCAGCCTATGCCATGGATCCTGGTACTATCAAGATGTACAATACGCTGAAACAACATTTTTGGTGCCCAGGGATGAAGAAGCAAGTGGCTGAGTATATTGTTAAATGTTTACTTATAGTGGTGCCAACAGATTAAGGTAGGACATATAGTGGTGCCAACAGATTAAGGTAGGACATCAGGCTCCGATTAGTAAGTTACAATCTTTACTTATTCCAGAGTGGAAATTGGAAAGAATTACTATGGATTTTATTACGAGTTTGCCGAGGACTCTGAGGCAACATGATGCTATATGGGTTACTATTGATAGGTTGAATAAGTCAGCCCTTTTCTTACCAGTAAGGGAGAAAAATACACTGGATCAGTTAACTCGGAGATATGTGAATGAGGTTGTAAGATTACATGGGGTTCCAATGTCCATTATATCAGACAGGGATCCTAGATTTACCTCGAGATTTTAGGAAAATTTACAGACAGCTTTGGGTACGAAGTTAAGCTTTAGTATAACATTTCATCCTCAGACAGACGGATCGACGAATGAAAGAACTATCAAGATTGTTAAGGATATGCTTAGAGCTTGTGTTTTGAATTTTTAAGAAGTATGGGATTAGTATGTAGCTCTGATTGAATTTGCTTATAACAATCATTATCACAATAGTATTAGTATGGCTCCATACGAGGCGTTATATGGTAGAAAGTGTCATTCACCTCTGTATTAGGATGAAAAGGGTTTAAGGATTATTGAAGGCCCAGAATTGATTCAAGACATAGTTGATAAAGTGAAACTAATTCGTAGTAGAATTAAAGCAGCATAAGACAGAAAAAGAGTTATGTGGATCAGCACCGGAGGGATATGAAGTACCGAGTAGGAGATAAAGTATTTCTGATAGTATCACCTTGGCGAGGAGTGCTAAGGTTTGGCAAAAAGGGTAAGCTAAGCCTAGATATATTGGTCCATATAAGATTATTGAGAGAGTTGGACCATTGGCTTACAAGTTAGCCTTACCACTAGAGATGTCTCATATCCATAATATGTTTCATGTTAGTATGCTCAGGAGGTATCGGTTTGATCCGACTCATATATTATCAGCTCAAGAGGTTGAAGTTGCAAGTGATCTGAGTTATATCGAGGAATCGGTCAAAATAGGGGATTATCAGAATAAGCAGTTGAGAAACTGAGTGATTCCATTAGTGAAAGTCCTTTGGAGAAATCATTCGAGAGAAGAAGCCACATGGGAAGTGAAGGATAACATGAAGAATCAGTACCCCCACCTATTTGTTCAATCAAGTAAGAATTTCGAGGATGAAATTTTTTAAGGGGGAGAGTTGTTATAACTCATTTCTCCATACTTAGGGCTATAACCTAAGACTATTACATATGAGAAATAGTGTTGAAAAATTAGGAAATGCATTTCATACTCATGCATAACATTATCATGCACACACGTGAATTATGATTTTTGTATAAATTGAAAATATTGTATATGCACTCAATTGACATTTTCTGGGGGTATGAACGATTTAAAATGATTAAGATGTGAATTGTGAATTTTTATGTCTTGAAATATGGTTGCTGAATTATAATTGGTGTTTTAGAATTTATTTGTTATAATTGAGAGATTTATAAATTTATGCGTATTTTTGGACTATGAAAAATGCCAAGTGGCAAGACATATTGATTTGTGGTAGTAGACATAAGTGACAAATGGTAGTAGAAATAATCGACAAGTGGCATTAGAATTTATTGACAAGTGACATAAAAAACTAAGTGACAATTGGTTTAGAAATTAGGAGACAAATGGACTAGTTATTAAAAAGGCAATAAGAACTATAAAAGGAGGACATGTGGCAAGTGACAAGTGTTACGACACTTGCCACACATCTCACTCTCGATATACTCACTTGAAAGACAACCATCTTTATCTTTTATTTTTTTTCTTTGACTGAAAGCTTTCTTCTTCATTTTCTTTCTTCTCCCAACTCACGATACTCTCACATTCTACACTCACAAGTTTGAGTTGCCATCATCTTTCACCTTCCTACTTCAAGATTTCATTGTCTCCTTCTTGTTACTAAAAGACCCATCTTATTCCTCTTTGAAAGTTGATGATCATGTAAGCTTTAGAGAGGCTAGGTTTACGTGATTTGAAGAAGCTTGGAGTTAAACAAGTAAGTGATATATCAAGCTTTATGGTTTTCTTTAATAGAAATGTTTTTGATGATCATTAGGGATAGATTGATGGGTTAAAGGAGTTGAATATATGCTGAAAAGTGGATAAAGAAGTGGGTATATTCATGTCATGTGTTTATGTATATGATGAGTAATAATTTATAAATTGTTATAGGGATGTTTTTTAGATGGATTGGTAGTGTAAATGGTGTATGAAAGTGTGTTGAAAGTTGATAAACGTTGATGAATAAATGTATATGTTTGTGTTCTGTTTTTAAGAGTACGAAAACCATGGATCATGCTTATTATAGAAATGAATTAAATTGAGTTTTAAAGCTAAAGAAAAGGCTAGTGTAGTGTCCTTGAAATGAGAAGAACAAGGATTTATGTATGATGAGATTAAGTGAATGACAATGAATCAATTAAGTAGAGTTTTGTGAAATTTAATATAACCAATATGGTGGTTAGATTAGCATGAAATAAGGTTGCATAAAAGAATAAGAATTATGGAAATTTTGAAGTGTTAGTGACGTTTCTAAGTAGGTGAAATTTGTGGAGAAATGAAGGGAGAAAAGCAAAGCATGATCGTGGCCTAGTTATTTGGGTTCTGTCACGATCGTGGCATAGGCCCCACGGTCGTGGCCTATTACACAAGCTTCTGGCTAGCATAAACAGTGAAATGTTATCCTTTAAGTAATGTTTGAAACAACTAATGATAAGGTAGTTTCCTATGCTGCATTTAAGCTTGAATGAGACTTGAATTGAACCTAGTTTGATGTTTGATTAGTTGATAAAGTGTTTGATATGTTTAGGTGATTAACTTATGTTTTAGCGTAAGAATGGATTGATGAAGGTAATGTAACTAAATCTGGAAATTCAGAGTCATTAATGGAATAAAGGTATTCTTAGGAATACTAATGTGATTCAAAGGAGATGAAATATGTGGATTAAGTAAGATTAAATGAGAATTTGGATATTATGTGATCATATAATGCTAGAAAAAGGATTGGAGAATATATGATTGAAGAGTTAGAATAATCAAGTATAATTGAGGTACAAACCTAAATGCAAGCTGGACCTATACAAGTTATAATGACTTGAATGATCAAGACTTGATTAAGGACACATACATGGGAATGTCATTGAGCATGCATTGTATATAACAGATATACATATGTGTATGATTGAATATTTATGTGATTGAGAAACTTAGTAATGTGTATAAATGTGTGTATTGCATGGGTTAGATGTGCAAGTCAAGCGCCAGTATCTAGACATTGCCGATCTATCAAGGCAATAGCTATCTGGAGCTTACTATAAGTAACCTAGATGTTTCTCACTAGGATCGATTGTATTTGCTTACATTTCAATTAATGAACTGATACTTATGTGAATATGATAATTCCCGACTTTGATGGTCTGAGGAGTTCGATAATTGGGAATGTATTGGAAGGGTTCATAATTGAATGTGAATATGAAAGAAATAAGTGTTCTCAACAAATATGTCGAATGTCGGAGTTAGGTCCGATGAAATAGTGAAAGTGAATGTGTATAGTAAATGAAAGTGATTGACATATAATGTGAATTAATGCATCTCATTACATTGAAATACATGATCAGATAAAGGAAGTTATGACTGGAGTGGCCAGTGAAAAAGAGCTTCAGAAAATGTCTGTAAAGAGCCACAAGCTCACTAGTAAAATGAGCCCAGTATTCACAATGGTTATAGGACAATTATCAATGAGCCTAGTATCCACAACGGATGCGGGACAGTTAAAAAGGCACTTGGTCACAACAAAGTAACAATGAAAGTGAGTCACGTGTACATTGCATATACAAATTGATATGTATGATTTGAATGTTTGAAATGAACTGTTCTGAAATGAAATGTGATGTGATGTGATATTCTATATTTATGATGTGATTTGATTGCAAAAATTGAATTGTGAATTGTTTTGTGTTTGATATGAGTGAGCACATCGATGATGGTTCACTCATTGAGTTCGCAAAACTCATCAAAATTGCGACGTTGATTTTAAGGTACGAGAAAGGAGACTTAGCTATTAAGACACTATAGAAGAAATCTAGCACTGTGTTTTTGGACTCAAGAAATGGCTTAAAGGTCGGTCAGCTGAGACAATGGAGTTTAGATCGAATATTTTTATTTAGTTTCTCATTCCATGTAGAATATTTTGTAAAAGAGCAGTATGCTCTTAGATATTTATGATACTGTATAAATATGGATTTTTTAGTGTAATGCTACAGTGTAACTATGTTTTACAAATAAAATGAGGAGTTGATGTTTCGAGTATTCGTGTTTTATATATATGATGTCATATTAAGTGAATGTGACTACTCTAATATGCCGTTTTCATAGTGTATGTGTCAAATGTCCTCTGGATATTTCGGATATATACTCTATGGTAGTGAAACTCTCAAACCAATATATAAAAGGAATTTTAACCATAAGCTTGTAATAAAATCACATCTCCACAATTAATAAGTAAACTAGAAGTAAAAATCAAAAGGTGTATTCAATAGGGAGTAATGGGGCTCAGGTAAATGTATGGAAAGAATAATAAAAAATTTAAGATGGTGGAGGAAATTTACATAAACAAGACTACCCAAAACATAGATAAAGGAAGTTGTGACTGGAGTGGCTAGTAAAAAAGAGCTTAACGCTCAGAAAATGTGTATAAAAAGCCACAGGCTTACTAGTAAAATAAGCCCGGTATCTATAACGATTATGGGACAATTATCAATGAGCCCGATATCTACAACCAATGCGGGAAAGTTAAAAAGGCACTTGGTCACAACAAAGTAACAATGAAAGCGAGTCACATGTACATCGCATATACAAATTGATATGTATGATCTGAATGTTTGAAATGAACTGCTTTGAAATGAAATGTGATGTGATATTCTGTATTTATGATGTGATTTGATTGCAAAAATTGAATTGTGAATTGTTCTGTGTTTGATATGAGTGAGCACATTGATGATGCTTCACTCATTGAGTTTGCAAAACTCATCAAAATTGCAACGTTGATTTTAAGGTACGAAAAAGGAAACCTAGCTATTAAGACACTATAGAAGAAATCTAGCACTGCGTTTTTGGACTTAAGAAATGGCTCAAAGGTCAGTCAGCTGAGACTGTGGAGTTTAGATCAAATGTTTTTGTTTTGTTTATCATTCCATATAGAATATTTTGTAAAAAAGAAGTATGCTCTTAGATATTTGTGATACTGTATAAATATGAATTTTAGAGTGTAATGCTACAGTGTAACTATGTTTTACAAATAAAATGAGGAGTTGAAGTTTCAAGTATTCATGTTTTATATATATGATGCCATATTAAGTGACTGTGATTGCTCTAACATGCCACTTTTATAGTGTATATGCCGAATGTCCTCTGGATATTTCTGATATATACTCTACGGTAGTGGGATGTTACAATGAAACTCTCAAACCAATACATAAAAGGAATTTTAACCATAAGCTTGTAATAAAATCATATCTCCACCATTAATAAGTAAACTAGAAGCAAAAATGAAAAGGTGTTTTCAATAAGGAGTAATAGGGCTCAGGTAAATGTATGGAAAGAATAATAAAAAATTTAAGAATGTGGAGGAAATTTACATAAACAAAACAACCTAAAACTTGGTTCTTCATAACATAAGTCCTTCAAGCAAAGATTTCAACTAGCAAACAATAATTCTTCTTATTTCCTAAACTTTTTTTTTCTTTTTTTAAACTTAAACTTTGAACCATCTTGGAGAGAATATAAGGTTGTAACAACAATGCACTTGAGAAGAGATAAATTTAACAATTAATAAGCATCAATAATCATATGAACAATAGACCTTCTCTTTATAATTCTTCAATGTAATCCAAGTTTTAAGTAATCAAGTAAATACAAATCTTTTAGGTTCAAAAATAGATAAAAAGTCTTCAAGAAAACTAGGATAATTTTCTATGAATATGGTTATTATCAATCAAAGAAAAGGTTGAATCTCACAATTGGTTTTGGTTACTCTTAAGGAATAAAACATGGTAGATAATAATCAAAGAAAAATATGCTAAAACAATTGGTTAAATCCAAGTTCCTTTATCATTTTAATGCCTCTAATATGGCAATATGGTCTCAACATAAATAATAAAAGCAAGTTTTAAAATTGTTCAAATATGTATGATAAAACACAAAACAAAAATAAAAGAGCATAAAATAACAAAGTATTGCTCTTAGGCTCAAAAGCTCACATTTAGGCTTAATTTGTGTAAATAATATACAATTTTCATTCAGATTAATTATCTCAATGACTATTAAAAATAAAGCTTATAAAAGTAACTTTATTCTAGCTTTCATCTTTTTGGATACTAATTCAACTCGATAATTAATAATAACCTATAGAATTCGAATGCATTTCTATTAAATTGGGATTTTAGTTAATTAGATTAAATAATAAGGATTATAATAAGCTTGATAATTGACTTAAAATTGAATATAAGGTCAAAGAAAAACAAAGTGTGGAAGCAATAATGATGTAGTCTTTCCCTAAATAACAATTTATACAATTTTAAACTTGTCATAATTCCCATCCCAAATTAAGTACAATAATTCTTCATAAGTATTTTATACTATTGTCCATCAATTCATCAGTCTTGCTTGAGTATCCTTGGGTAATGCCTCAGAAGTGGTTCAAGAATTTGGTTGCTATAGAGTCGAAGATGGCATGGTAGCTCCAATGGGTGAAGGCGATATTGTGACTTTGAGTTGTCTTATCATCTTAACCATCACCTTCTCCATTCATCTGACATTTACTTCTAACTAGACCACAAATTTTGTCAACTCCCATCGTCTGATCTGAATAGCATATTACACTTCTAGGATCTATTCTCCATCTGGGCAATCTTTAGTTAGTCCAATGTCTAGGTGACATTAGAGTCGTAAGCTAGCCTGCACTATCTAATAAGTCATCTTAATGCTAGGCCCCTCTTATTGACTACTATGAGGAGTCTAGTCTTGATTGTTGTGAGAAGCCTGGTCTTGGCTGTTGCTCTTGTATATTGAGGAAATCCCTATTATACCACAGTTATAGAGACTTACATAGTGCTTCACACAGCTGTGTCCAAGTCTTGCACAGGCGTATACCTTATTAGCAAAGGCGTGTCCTTCCAAAACAACTTCAATTCTTCTATTTCCTACCTCGATTTTACCTTACTTCTTCCCCTTTTGATCCATTACAATTAGGACCCAAAAACATGTTAAGAACTAATTAAGTACCAAAAATAATAAAAAATCGTAAATAAATTAACAAATGCATTAAAATTGGGATTAAAAATATATTCTATTAAGCATTATTAGGAATAAAACATCCATAAAAATTCATTTATCTTATGACTAGCTATAAAGCATATGCTTTAGAAAAATGATAAACTCATCCTAGAACCTAACAACACTCCAACATACTTACTATGCTAGTTAGAAAATGAATCTCTAGATGACCTCATCTTTAAATGCAATCTCTCCTTAATTCTTTTACAACATGTCATATCACTATGTAACTTGCGATGAAACAAAAATAAATGAAGCAATCTAGTTAAGTGGGCTTATAAGTTTCAAGGATAAGTTAGTGTTTGGGGTGGCGTTTAGCTATTTAATTATGTTATTAAGAAATTGAGGAACAAAAAAGTTTTAAAGAATATGTAGATAGTGTAATAACTCATTTTCTGATACTAGGGGTTAGGACCTTAGACCACTGTATATGAGAAATAGTGTTGAGAAAATTATGTGGTGCATTGCATTCACATGCATATCATTAGCATACACATGAATTTTGATTTTTATACACATTGCAAAGACTGTATATGCACTAAATTGACATATTATAGGGTATGAATGATTTAAAATGATCATAATGTGAATTGTGAATTTTTATGTCTTGAATTTTGGTTTGATGGTTTCAATTATGAATTTAGAATTTATTTGTTACAATTGAGGGATTTATAAAATTATGTGTATTTTTGGACTAGGAAAAATGTCAAGTGGCAAAACAAATTGATAAATGGTAATAGAAATAATTAAAAAATGGCAGTAGAAATAATTGACAAGTGGCATAAGGATTTATTGACAAATGGAATAAAAAATTGGGTGACAAATGGACTAGAGATTAAATGGTATTGGGTACCATAATTAGAAGATATTAGCATAATTCTGACGTGTCATGACACTCACCAAGTATTACTCACCAAGCTTTTTAAACCCAAAACATATGTAATGAAAGACCATCTTTCATCTTATCTTTCATCTTATTTGGTACATGCTCTTCTTTTCTTTTCTCCATTCAAGACTCTCATTCTTCACATTCATGACTTTGAATCTTGCCAAAATCCTTCATTTGTCTCTTCAATATTTTGTTTTCTTCTTCATGTCGATGAAAACCCAACATATTCTACCTTAAATTTATGAAGATCGTGTATTCTTGAAGCTAGGGTTACTTAATGATTTGAGAAGGTTTTGAGATAAACAAGTATGTACAATATTAATCTTCATGGGTTATTTTTAATAGAAGAATATATGATGATTATGAACGGTTAGATTGATAGTGAAAATGGTATGTGATGAGTGCATAAATTTTGAAGAAGGAATGATACACTTGTGTTCTGTTTTGGATGTATGAAAAACATGAGTTATAAGTTGTTATATGGATGAAATAGATTGGGATTTAAATTATAATGAAGGTGAAATTTATGCTTAAGAAAGGTGTTTGTGTAATGTTCTTGAAATAAGAAGAACTAGGATTTATGTATGACAGTGAATGATGGTCATCATGTTCTGTTTTTGTTTACATGATAAACCATAGTTTATGGATTATTTTATAGATGTTTTTGTGATGTAATTAAGGTAAAAATGATGAGAAATGAAGTAGAAATGATAAACTATGCATAAGATGTCTTAGATATAGTATGGAAAGGTTAAAAATCTAAAAAATTTGAAGAAGAAATTGGCTGGAAATTTTGGGTGGCATAACCCAAGATCATAGGAATGCCTCCACGATCGTGGGAAGTGCATTTAAGGAGAAAAAATTTATGATGAGTCATCCCACGATCGTGGGAATTGCATGGAAAGTGAAATGTTATCTTTTGAGTGATGTTTGAACCAACTAATGATAAGATACTTTTGTTGGACCCCGATTCTTTTCTTGCTAATAAGCATGTGTTCAGTTTATTTTGAGGTTAAATTTGATTAATTTGTTTT
>JANQAP020000569.1:4758333-4768958 GCA_026874005.2 Erythroxylum coriaceum
AAAACTCGTTGAAAAGTCATGTGCAGCAAAGAAGCTAAGTCTATACTCCATCAAAAAGTCCAAACTAAAAAGCAAACGGATCAATCAAAAGCATAAAAAGCAGACTATTGAATTGATCGATCTACATACAGATTCAAAAACTGCAAAATCCGGGGAACATGGTAAAGATATGATCATACCACAGGCTTCCAAATTTGTTTAATGCAATCATCAAAACAACATTAAACCTAGTAAAAATCTATTAAAGAAGATGGTAGTATTATTGACTTAACCGAAATAAAAGGATGGAGATATAACATAGATGAGTGCAAAAAAGAAAATAATATGGGTGAATGCTAACAGGAAACAAGAAAAGCAGCTAAACAAAAACTTCAAAAGGGGGATTTTTAATTTTTATTTTAAAAGTTGAAGCAGAAACAATAATGCAAAGGAAAATCCAACAGCATGTCTCAAGGTTTAGATCCTCATAAAGAAGCATATGAACGCACAAACTGAAAGTTCAAATAAAAACAAATTATCACACAAAGCGCACGCTCACGCCCAGAAACGGGAAAAAAAAACCATCTTGCACGAGACTACAGGTGAGAAAATTGCTTCAATATCAGATTCCTATTCAAGCAAAGACAGTGCCCTTAGATCCTCAAAGATCGCATTTTCATTCTTTCTCGACATGGAGAACAACATGATCATCCACGATCTGGAACCCAACCCCCCAAAACCCAGTAAAAAGAAATACCCAGAAAAGGACAATGAAAACCCAATAAAGAGAAAGAAGGATAATTAAAGAACAGTGAAGGAAGAAGGTGAATGGGGATATAGGCTGATGGCTTAGATAAGGGGGTTATCAGAAAACTAAACTTGAAATCCTAAAACCCTCTTCACAACAATACACAATCGAACGTATGACATGAAATCCGTAAGATAGATCCCAACTTACTCAAGTTACCTATATTCTACAGAATCAAACAAATAGGAAGCAAAATCTTGAACCCAGAAGTGTGAAAGACGATCCAAATCAGATCCTTACATAGATCTGAAGCTAAAAAGGATGATGATGATCATCTACATAAACTAAATAAAGAATAAATGGAAGCAAACAACCATATGGTTTGTTTTGAAAGCCATCTTTTGACTATACATAAGTAAATAAGCTAATCTAAGAATCAGTTGCATAAACGGCAAGCCGCGCAGAAGCACAGCTTAACAAGTAACACACGAATCCATCCACACAAAGAAAAAGGGAAGCAAAGAGAACCATCTTCATATACCTGATAAATATAGGCTTTAAGCTTGTAGGCGGCCCTCTTTCTCGTTGTGTGCGCATGTGAAAGAGATGCATATGGAAAGAAAAAGACATCAACTTTAAGACTCACCTGAATTGGGATCGCTGGAGAGAGATGAAAAAGCTATCGCTGGAGAGAGATGAAAAATGTCACTCATAATATTAAAACTTACCTAATATTAAAACTCTTCTCATATACATCAAATAAATCAATTCCTTTTTGAATTCCATAGAGTTAGAGTTTTGAAATTACTTACTATTCATGAATTGCACAAAAGAGTTCGTATATATTGTAAATATACATTCTTTTTTATATTTATGGCTGAAGGCTCATTTTATTCTTTAATGTTTGTATTAAATTTTGATTTACTTTTTTAATATTTAAAAGCATTTAAAATTTTTATTTTAAAATGATCTAAATTCAAATTCAAATTTTCGTTAAAATTTCATCAATTAAATATTACATCATTTTTAATTATTAAATATAATGTCAATATTATAATATTATAATTAATTTTTATTAAATATACCTACTAATTTTACATGAAGAGCGGGGTCTTATTTAAAAATAAAAGTTTATTTTATTTTTCTTTTTTATATCAGTCTATTCATTTTTCCTTTTATTCTACAAATACTAATATGCGTCAAGATATAATTATGTATAAAATTCACTAGTTTTTCATTTTTTTTTTACTTGACAACTTTTGGTTCTTGATGGCATGTGAATCAGGGTTAAGGACTAAAACGATGTTGTATTGGTATTGAGACATTTGGCAAATGCTATGCAAAAGAGATTGATGGTAGGCAAAACGGTCATTTTTAACCTCAATATTTAAATCTTCCGACAAATTTAATTATAACATTTCAGAGAGCATAAATTAAACCCTAACGTTTGAAAAATGCTAAAATTTAACCCTAAATTAACAAAAAAATTGACGATAATATGACGTCATCAATTTTTTGCCAAGTTAGCGCCTAACACATATTTATAATATTTTAATGTTTAAGTGGGTCCCACG
This sequence comes from Erythroxylum coriaceum, assembly GCA_026874005.2. NCBI lineage: Eukaryota > Viridiplantae > Streptophyta > Magnoliopsida > Malpighiales > Erythroxylaceae > Erythroxylum > Erythroxylum coriaceum. The sequence continues at coordinate 4,760,635 of JANQAP020000569.1, forward strand.
ATACCACGTGGATTTGACATGACGTTGTAGGATCCATAAACTTAAATTAAAATTTTTGAACCAAATTATTATTAAAAAATGTGGGACTCATTCATATAATTTATGTTGGAGAGGCTCGGGATCATGCATCACATGCATGGCAAGGCAGCGAAAGTGTCAGAATCAAAACTCCAACTCCCAGGATATCCCCATGAACCCAAAATCCATTTGTATATATAAGCAGTATTTAAGAACATGAAATTACAGAATATGTACCTTCCAAATGCTCCTCCTTTCTTGAATCTTCTCTTTGTTTGGGTTATAACAAACACCAAACACCTTCAACAGCCAGTGAAGAACATGCAGAGGTGAAGAAATATAATGTGTAGCGAAAGTTTGAGTACTAAACAAGATGGAAACATAAGTAAGATGCTCAATGGGAAGGATAGAAGAGAATTATATCACATGCAATAAACATCAAGCAATCTTGCTTGACATGCAAAGAAATTCTCCCTCTAACTCCCTCTAAATGTCCAAAACATTTTTGGACTCCCTAGCCATTTTTATCTATGTTTAAGTGATGAGAAATCACTTATATATATTGTTGGAATTAGTGGGTCACGATTGTGACTTAGCTGGTCAGGATCGTGACTCCACCTTGGACATCCACATAACATTTGCTTCGTCCATTCCTTTTAAACATTTCTTACCACGATCATATCGTGATATTATTTTGAAACATTCCCTTAATCTCCTAAGCGTATGACTCTTTAGGTTCTTGATTTTTGGCCTCTTGAATTATCTTTTAATCCGAGCAATTCATGAATGGTTTCATGATGCCAATTTACCTGAAAGTAAGTGGATTGACATACGAACTCTTTGATAGTCAATTATTCGACTTAGAAACCTTTCTATAGACAATTACCGTGCAATTTGTCCTTTTACCATTTTATACCTCAATTGGTTCGGAGTATGGGTCACGTGTCAACTCTTACTAGATTGACTACGTCACATCTAGTCCAAGTGATATTAGTTCTCGTCTTGGAGATCTCATTACTCTTTATATCAATGAAGACTCTCTTTATGACACATCTACTCTGGCCAGAGATTCCTAAGTAATGACCCTGACAAGAGGCTATGGGTATCATCCCCTTCTATCAATAGTGGTGAATCCTTTATTGACTATCCAATTACCTTCGAATACTAATAGTTATACCCAATCACCACCTTATGAGCGACCTAGTCTTGAGGCAACAAGGAATGGTGTTAAAGCATAGTATTAGCATACAAATCATCCTTAAGTATCTCAAGTCTAAGGATGTTTGCACCATTGCTATGATGAGATTAATCACTGACATTTGATGGATCATCCATATGATAATCTCATAGTGGGTCATCTGATGTACTTACTACTCTTAGTAAGCATCCACATGTTAACTCTAAACATCTTATGTTTACAGTTTATGAGAACTACTGCTTGATCAAATCAAGGAGTATAACATGTGTTAGTCTATCTGGATTAACAATGTCTTGTCTCAATAATCCTATGACTAGGGATAATTTAGATACTAACTTAATTGCACATGATAGGAATCTCATTATCATGATTTCATCATGATTTCCTTCATGCTATGTTTTGTATCATGGGCTTTATTAACTCAATTTAAGATACATCAATTCGTAAATATGAATATCAAATCAATGAAAATTGCCTTTCACTTTATTAATCAAAATAAAGTTTGTACAAAAGTGCTAAAAGAGATTGCCTTTAGAGCACTACTCTAATAATTTAACACTAAATATTATTAATATAATCAATTAACTTAATTAATTAATATATTAATTAAACTAATTGAACTATTAACTCCTCTTTTTTAGCTTATACTTTTGCTTCCATTTTTGGAATTTCTTGCTAAAAACAGAAGTTGTGGACTAGAAACTCCCGACAATTTCCTTAAAATATTTCGTTTTTGTTTAAGAATCAAGATATACGTGGTCTTTCGCGGGCTTGAGCTCCTCCCTTTCCATTTGCTCTGGCTCTATCATAATGTGCTCTTCATCTTCATCTTCCTCCTCCTCCTCTTCTTCTTCCTCTATAATCTCAGCAATAGGGTTCAAATTAATATTTGCACTCGAACTCCTTGCAGGCTCATCTAGAATAATCTTACCTATATCACCATCCTCAACACCATCACCTTTACTATCCTTTTCACTTTTGATCACCTCTTCTTTAGACTTGAAAACAGGACCCCGAACACTTGAAGTGGAGATTATAGCCTTGCTTTCAACTTCCCCACCAACACAACCTTTGCAAGATTGCTCCTTTTTAGTAGTAGACCATATTCTACTAAAGAGCTAAAAGTTTTTTGCTTTACACAAAATTAGTAATAGACCCAACTTTTCCATGTATACACACCCTATAAGATGGTCTCAAATAGAAAGTTGCTTCTGATGGGTGGACTCATCTTCATTTAGATATTAATGAAATTTGGTGATCTTACCATATGAATTGATGCCTAAGTAAGAAACTATTTAGGCTAAATAACTAAGAGGGAAGTATTACAAAATAAAAATTAAGCTAAATATAAGATATAATACTCAAAGGAAAAAGTTTAAAAGACCTAAGAGAATGAGAATGACTTCTTTATATGAAATCATTTATCTATATTTTAGTACGCCAAAGTTTTATATTACGAGTAGGCATGTCAAAAGCAGCCCGACCCGATCCGGCTTGTCCCGCTTTTGACCCGCGTTGACCAGGCTATAGGCGGGCCACGAGCTGACCATGATTGGCCCGAACGGACCCCAGTCAGGCCCGTGGCCCGTCAGTTATTTTCAAACTGAGCCCTATCATCCCTAATTACGAGTCATGTTCTTGGTAAGTTCCAACTGAGCCATATCATTCTTGATCACCTCTCCCCTCCCAGTTCTTCTTAGACCTTCTGATGTGAGCACGGTCGTGGGGCTTTGTAAGCAAAATAGCGCCAAAGATGAGCTAGTAATGTTGGAGGGACCAATAACAAGATCAAGAGCTAAGAAGTTCAAAGAAGCGCTTCAATTTTATATGGGCCAAATTATAAATGGCATGGAATCTTAAGAGACAATGAGGGCTAATGATAAGATAACTAATCAAGTTAGGCGATATGAGCAAGAAGACTTTCCTTTTTATTTAGTTAATTATTTTATGTTGGAAGCATAACTTTTGACAGCCCACTGCTTGTGTCTTGGGCTTGTTTAAAAATTTTAGATTTAATGGGTTGTATTTTAGAAATATTAGTTTGGGCTTTAATTATTTTGGTGAAAGGCTAATGTTTAAAGACCTTTTATGTAGTTAGATTTTCTTTCTTTTCAAGAGGTATAAATACATCATAATAAACATTGTTTAGAGTTAGATTGGTTGAATAATGAATTCTATAAGGGAGAATTTCTTGTCTTCTTCTATTACATCAAGAATATAATTCTTATCAAGGTAAACACTTATAGTAAATTTCTATTCTTGTTTTCAAATCAACCTTATTATATGTGTTTCCTTTCATATAATTGATTAGGGGTTCATTAGGGTTGGGATTTTGTCTTGTTCATGTTCTATCCAAAGTGTGTATTTAAGGGGTTTCAGGTTTGTTAGCCTTAGGGTTCCACATAATTTGGTATCAGAGCTTGGATTAGGATAATTCTTATTTATCTTGTGTTCATGTGATGTTATTATTGTTATTTTCCATTAGAACTCGAAATTAGGGTTCATTTTATTATTGTGTTTTTTTGAAAAAAACCAAAAAAATCAGTAGCTAGATAAGAAGAAAACATTGCTACAGTAAAAAAAAGAAAAAAAATCAGTAGCTAGACAAGGAGAAAAATGTTACTACAGTGAAAAAACGAAAAAACGAAAAAAATTCAGTTGTAAAAAAAATCTTTAGGGTTGGTGTGATTATAAGATTTTCTTTTGCTAGCTTCCTATTTTGTTTAGTGTCTTTACATCTTTGCAGTCAAGTTGATTTTTCTACTAGGGAAATTTCAATTCCTGCATTTATGCATTAGTTTGTCATTTTCTTTCATTATAAGATTCTATTTTTTTTATCTCTTATTGTTTCTTTTTGTTTCCATTTACACCATAATTAACAAATTGATTCTTGTTAATTTAAATTATGTATTTTTGTTAGGCATCATACGTCCTTTCCTCTTGTGTGCCCATTTTGTCTTCATTTATTTCGGTATAATTGTTTTTAGATTTGTGTTCATCTTCTTTCTTAGGTATTTTCATTGCATTCCTAAATCTTAATTTATTGTTTGTGCATTACCTTAACTGGAAACTGAATTCTGAAGTGCAATTAAGGACATCAAGTTTGAGTGGAAAAAAGGCTTGAGTGTGTAAGCTTAAAAGAGGGAAAAAGACAATTTTGAGTGAAACATAAGTAGAGTGTCATTTTTTAGTGAAACACATAAGGGAGTGATTTGTGAGGTTATCTTGTATTGCTAACCATTTTTTTTTAGCTTTTGTCATAAGAATGACCGGTAGAAGGGATGGAAAAGAAACATTAAATGAGGAGGATGACAACGTGCCTGAGTTGAAAGTGATTTATAAGGCATTCATGAATGATTTTGAGAAGTTATCTACTAGGATGGATGGGATGGATGAGAGAATCAATGAAACCAGTGGAACCTAAAACTGTAGTAGATCAATTGGCAGTTATAGGAATCAGGAGGAAGAATTAAAAAGAATGTATGACGAGTGTGAAGATGAAGTGCAATCCATGAGGGGGGTAGAATAAGGAGGGAAGAAAGAGAGGAGAGAAAAAATAGCAACATTAATGCCATCAAGATGAAAATTCTGTCCTTCAAAGGTAGGAATGATGCTGAAGTGTAATTGGAATGGGAAAGAAAGGTGGATATGATTTTTGCTTGTCATAACTATTCTGAAGATAAGAAAGTGAGATTAGCAGTAGTGGAATTCTCTGATTATGCATTAGTTTAGTGGGATGACTTGGTAAAGAATAGGAGGAGGAATAGGGAACCACCTATATCCACTTAGGAAGAGATGAAAAGAGTGATGAAGAAGAGGTTTGTATCACCTTATTACTATAGAAAGTTGCACCAATAATTACCTAGGCTCACACAAGGAACTAGATCAGTAGAAGATTATCACAAGGAGATAGAGATACTACTGATTAAAGCTAACATACAAGAGGAGGAAGATTATGTGGTTGAGTTGTAACATTATGTGGAGATGGAGCATTTAGTGAACATTACCATGAAGGTGGAGAGACAACAAAAACAAAGAAGGGAAGCCAAGTCTTTCTCAAACTCCAGTAACAAATGGAATCTAAAATGGAGTAAAAATGAACATAAGAAGAGGGAGCACTATCGGATTCCAAGGAGAAAGGTAACGAGTTAAACAAATGTAAGGAGATAGAGCACTTCAATTCAAAAAGGTATCACTAATTCATCCTCTAAACCTTCTAAACATAGGGATATTAAGTGCTTTAAATGTCAAGGGCATGGTCATTATGCATTTGATTATCCTAATAGGAAGACTATGTTTATCAAGGGTGGTGAAATTATTTCTGAGTCTGATGATGGTAATGAGTATGATGGTAGTGATTTAAGTATGCCACCTTTGGAAGATTTTTCTGATGTTGATGAGAATGTTGAGTATGTTGTGAAGGGTGAATCTTTAGTTGCTAGACGTGCATTAAACTTGAATGTGAAGGAAGATAGCTTAGAACAAAGGGAGAAGATATTTCACACGAGATGCTTAGTAGGTGGGAAAGTTTGTAACATGATTATAGATGGGGGTAGTTGCACTAATATGGCTAGTACTACTTTGGTTGAGAAGTTAGGGCTGAAATATGATAAACACCCTAATCTGTATAGACTATAATGGTTGAATGAAAGTGGTGAAGTTAAAGTTACTAAGCAAGTTGTTGTTGCATTCTCTATTGGTATATATACGGATGAAGTTATGTGCGATGTCGTGCTATACAACCTGGTCATATATTGTTGGGTAGGCCATGGCAATTTTATAGGCGTGTTATGTATGATAGGTATATAAATAGGTATTCTTTTATGTATAATAGGCGGAAAGTTACCCTTGCTCCTTTGTCACCCAAAGAAGCATACCTTGAACAATTGAAAATTCGACAATCATCAAGCGGGAATTCAGGTAGTGAGGTGAAAAAGAAAGAAGAGTGAAAAGAGGCCATGAGAGAAAAGAATAAAATTAAAGGCCTAATGGTGAGTGACTACACAAGTGAGGAAAAGAAAGTGGGATGTGCAGGAGAGAAGAAGTTAGTGAGTGAAAAGAAAGAAAAGAATGTGAAAAATGAGCAAAGGCAAATTGAGAGGAGTGAAAAAGTTAAGACACAATCATGTTTTTATGCAAAAGGGAGAGAGTTAAAGAGTGCATACTTAGGCAAGAGAACTTTAATCTTGATTCGGTTTAAGGAAAATTTGTTTACTAACACTGACCATGACCCAAGTTTGCCTAGTGTGTTTGTGACCTTGTTATAGGATTATGATGATGTTTTTCCTGAAGAGGTACCCCATGGGTTACCACCTTTGAGAGGGATTTAGCACTAGATTGACTTGGTGCCAGGAGCTCAAATTCCTAATCGTCCAGCTTACCGAAGCAATCCAGAGTAGGTGAAGGAATTAAAAAGGCAAATGGATGAATTACTGAAGAAGGGGTATGTGAGGGAGAGTATGAGTCCTTATGCTGCGCCAGTTTTTTTAATGTCAAAGAAAGATGGAACTTGGAGGATATGTGAGAACTATAGAGCGGTCAACAAGCTCACTATAAAGTATCGTCATCCTATTCCTATATTATATGATATGCTATATGAGTTGTATTGTGCTTACATATTCACTAAAATTGATTTAAAAGTGGCTATCATCATATTAGGATGAAAGAAGGTGATGAATGGAAAACTACATTTAAGATCAAATATGGATTATATGAGTGGTTGGTTATGCCTTTTGGCTTATCTAATGCACCTAGTACTTTCATGCACTTAATGAATCATGTTTTGCGTGAATTCTTTGGTAAATTTGTGGTTGTTTACTTTGATGAAATCTTGATCTACAGTAAGAATGTAAATGAACATGTCATGCTTAAGACTATTTTAGATGTGCTTAGGAAAGAGAAACTGTATGCAAACCTTAAGAAGTGTTCATTTTGCATGGATAGAGTTGTCTTCTTAGGATCTGTGGTAAGTGCTAAGGGAGTTGAGGTTGACTCTGAAAAGGTAAAAGCTATTCAAGAATGGCCGACACCTAAGTCAATTAGTGAGGTTAGGAGTTTCCACGGCTTAGTAGGTTTTTATAGGCGATTTGTTAAAGATTTCTCTACTTTTGTTGCTCCATTGAATGAAATCATTAAAAAGAATGTTGGTTTTAGATGGGAGAAAGAACAAGAAAATGCATTTAATACTTCAAAGGAAAAGTTATGTACTGCACATGTTTTATGTTTACCTAATTTTTCCAAGACTTTTGAATTGAATGTGATGCTTCTAGGATTGGTATAGGGGCTGTTTTAATGCAGGAGAGTCATCCCATAGCATATTTCAGTGAGAAGTTGAGTAGATCAGTTTTGAACTACTCCACTTATAAAAAGGAGCTTTATGCCTTGGTGAGAGCTCGTGAAGTTTGGGAACATTACTTACTACCTAAAGAGTTTGTGATACATACTGATCATCAATCTCTCAAGTACTTGAAGGGACAAGGGAAATTGAGTAAAAGACATGCAAGTTGAGTGGAGTAACTTGAAACATTTCCATATGTGATTAAATACAAGCAAGGTAAGGAAAATGTTATAGCTGATGCATTATCGAGAAGGTACGCTTTGATTTCTATGCTTACTTCTAAGTTACTTGGATTTGAGCATTTGAAAGAGTTGTATGTGGAAGATGTTTATTTTGCTAATGTATATCAAGATTGTGAACATACTGAATTTGATAAGTTCCATAGGCATGAAGGATATCTTTTTAGGGGTAAACAACTTTGCATTCCTGTATGTTCTATTAGAGAGATACTTGTTAGAGAATCACATAGTGGAGGGTTAATGGGGCATTTTGGTGTGCAAAAGACCTTAAATATACTTATTGAACATTTTTATTAGCCAAATATGAGAGAATATATGGAAAGGGTTTGTGCCAAGTGTATTGTATGTAAACAAGCTAAGTCTAGGTCTATGCCTCATGGTTTGTATACACCTTTACCTGTACCTAGTGAACCTTGGACTGATATATCTATATACTTTATATTGGGTTTACCTAAGACTAGGAAAGGTAGAGATAGCATATTTGTTGTTGTGGACAGATTTAGTAAAATGGCTCATTTCATTGCTTTCCAGA
>JANQAP020000569.1:4774491-4799392 GCA_026874005.2 Erythroxylum coriaceum
TGATATATTATCATCGCCATTGTTCGTAGCCACCGACGGGTTCAAGATGTTCAGTCGTGAGGCTTCTTTGCGAACAGCAACATAAGCTCGTTCCACTGAAGGTAATGGGTCTTCTTGAAACAAGTCTCGTTTTACTGAATCAAATTTGTCACTCATACCTGCTAGGAATTGGTATAATCTATTTTCTTGCTTCAATTTGTTGTACATGGTGATGTCTGTGGCACACACCATTAGATTCGGTTGACGAATGTCAATTTCTCGCCACATCCCCTGGAAATTACTGTAATATTTTTCCAGAGAAAGTGTTCCCTTTTGAAATTGGTTAGCCTTTGAGATGAGATCATAAATCTGTAATGCTCCATCCCCACTACAGTATGTTGCTGTTATTCCATTCCATAGTTCTCTGGATGTGGGATATTCGATGTACTGTCCCACTAGTTCTGGTTCTATTGCTCCAATAATCTAGGAAAAAACTTGGAGATCACTCTGTCGCCATCTGTTGTATCCCGAATCTGTTGGTGCTGGGGAAATTGTATTGCCAGTGATGAAATCCAATTTTCCCTTTGCACCAATGGCAAGCAGCATAAGCCGTGACCACAGGGAGTAGTTGTAGTCATTCAATTTGATTGCTATTGAGATTGTTTGGTTGGATTCGGGCTAATTTGTGGTGTGTTGTTGCAGGATTTGGGCAATTTGGTTTGACAGCATCTCAGTGGCTTCTGAGATTACCGGGTGATGGGTGCTGCTACTACTAGTATCTTCGGCCATGGTTTATAAGATGGGTACAAAACAGGTAGATGAAGAAACAGTGAACAACCCTAAAATCGTCACTGCTCTGATAGCATATCAGACTAGGAAGAATATAATTTCTGTAATTGGTTTTCATTAAAAAAATGTTCGTTACAGTTACAAGTCTTATAGACTGAATTTGCTTAATTCTAGGAGGGGATCAATGTAAGTAAGGAAAGGATCGATCCTACAATCAAGGGAGATCAATCCTTTCCTACAATCTCTCTTTTCACATGTAACAAGATACTTTCCTATTCTAACATAGAGAACGTTGATCATGACTTGAGTTTAAAGCAAGAAATAAAAGCAACAACCTCACATCTTTTCTTTATCCTTGCAAATGAATACTTTTGGTACTAGCATTACACAATTACGCCTTTTTAATACATCATGCTATTAGTCAATTTTAGGAGTCATTACATTTACCTATCACCACTAATTTCTTGTGAAGTATTGCTTGCGTAGGCATTCTTTAAATGTCTATTCAATGATATGTCACTACAAAAAAGTAGACAATTAGCTATGAAAAAAACGCTTCCAATTGTTCCAAAAACGTCATCTACAATTATTTATGACGTTTTTGTTTCATCACATAAAGCATTGTCAATTCTCTATAGCTGAAAATTATAGGTGACATCTCCAAAAATGGTAGACAAAAAGTATTAACCACAGAATCGTAGCTAAAAACCAAATATTAACGAGGAAAATTTTGGTGCTAAATAATTGACAACGAAAATAAAACGTAGCCAGATATTATTTGCTACATTTTTCATTACGTAGCCAAATGTTATTTGTTACATTTTTTATCATGCAGCCAAATTTTATTTACGACTTTTTTCATAACGCAGAAGTGAAATGTTATTTGCTACATTTCTAACAATGTCGTGACATGTTATTTGTTACATTTTTAATCCATGATGTTAAACAATATGTTTTGCATATAACGTGTCAACATGTTTTTTATTGTTAATTATTTTCTTATTACTGTAAAATTACATCGTAGAAAAATATTATTAACTCAAAATTTCAAGCATTGTATATATAAAGTAAAATTATATTAATATCATTAATTTATACCAATAAAAAGAATATAACATTAAAGGATGATCATTTGTTCCTATACAAAATATTAATGACAACTTGAGAAATTTTTATACATAAAACAATAAATAAAGAAATCACTTGAAAAATTAGAATATTTCTAACATGCTAAAAACATGCTCAAATTTAAACATATTAGAGCATAACCTGATCAATTACTTGTTGTCCATGTCCATGTCCATGTCCATGTCCATGAACCTGTATTCATCAAAAGGGTAAGTTAAAATCAACTAAAAATATTGTGAGATTTTTAATATAGAAAGTATTTGGTTCTGATTAACGTAAACATTATATAACTTTACCATTCACAACATAATCACTCATCATTTGCATCTTCATCCATTTTGTAATCTAAGAAAAAAAGTATTACAGTTAAATTATAACACATACAGGAAGTGACAGAAAAAGTATAGGAGATAGAATTAACACATTTCACTTTCCTCTTTATCTTTATCATAATCTGAACTAAGTAATCTTTTGAATAATATATCATATTTTGCTAATTTAGCTCAAATTTTCTTATCCCCTGATTACTTCAGCTAGTAACGCTTCCTTAAGCTTGTTATTTTCCTTCTGAAGTTGTTTAATGATTGTTTTAAATATTGAGGTTGAAATATTTAGCTTAGGGATATAACCAAGACCTTGTATATAGTTGGAATGAGTAACAAGAATTGTATCATAAATTTCTTCCACATCGAGCTCATTCCCCTCAAACATATATTTTTCTAATAACTCTCGCATCTTATTCTAAAATTAAGAAAAAGAAAACCAATTTTCAATCCACATACTATTACTTACTACTACATTAATAAATGAACAAAAATATTAAACAAACTTTAATACTTACATAGTTGTTTTCTGCTTCTTCTGAAACCCATCCTTTACCTTTCTTATAGTGAGTGGCTTTATATGGTATTATCCTATCACATTCTTGTCCATATAGTTCCTTCTCACTTTGTTTTATGAAATAAAAAATAAGGCAAAATAAATAATGTGGTGTTTATTGATTTAAGTATAACTTATAAACATAAATCTTACATATTCGTTTCAAACAACTAGAAATGACTTTGACCTTTGATTATTACATGTTTTCATTTTTGATTTACTAACCCTTGTCTTCTTACAATTTTCCTAAATCAAGGAAAGAACATTGCTTAGTCGATAAATCATCTAACAAGATTAATGCAAGCAAATATGAAGGCAAAGAAAACAAACCTAAACTTGCAGGTTGTCCCAATAATCACAAAAACTATTTAATAAGTGCAAATGTAATGTAACAGTAGTAAGGTATAAATACTGGTGTACTAGCAGAGGTGAAGAGAGGAATAGAAGAATTGTATTGAAAATGTTTTGTAAAAGCTGACAGCAGCAGATTTCATGAGTTTGCCTTGCTCATCAATGTCATCATTCAATTAAAATATTCCTCATACCTCTATCCTTCTCTCACTATCTATATATACGCCAATATGTGTAACAAACATATAACAAACTGTCATGCTAGCAATTGTGACCCATAACAGAAAAAAGCAAATAACCAACACGCATAGCCTCTTGTTTCTGCGTAACAAACTTCCACCCCATCACTCATTGCCTTTATTCATGACAAACTCAGATTCTTCTATTCTTTGTTGGACCCAGCTCTAGGGAAGCCTCTTGCCGTCTTCCTTTGATACACGAACTGGATTGTTGGTTTGCTAGGCCCATCAATACCCCCGCCAACAAGATTCAGCTTGTCTTCAAGATAGAAGGTGGGAAAGACATCTTTGATCAACTAGAATGGCTCCCAAGTTGCTTCAAAAGAGAGAAGATGTTTCCACTTCACCAAGAGCTCAAGGTTAGTGCCGCTACCACGAGTGGCCAAAATCGTCTCAAGTTCTACCTCCCAATCCAATTCTGGAGATAATACTAGAGGAAGGGGCTGAACTTGATCGATGTTGCCGACTACCTTTTTCAGCTGTGATATGTGGAAAACTGGATGGATAACCGCTGATGGAGGAAGTTGAAGTTCATAGGCAACAACTCCAATACGTTTCAATACTGGAAAAGGGCCGAAATATTTGGGCGCAAGCTTCTCATTTGGCCTTGAAGCCAATAAACTTTGACGATACGGGTGAAGCTTTAAGTACACCAAATCATCGGCCTCAAATTGTACATCGCGACGGTGCTTATCCGCAGCTTGCTTCATCCGGTTCTGGGCCAGTACCAACTGCTCCTTTAACTCATTAAGCATTAGGTCACGGTTCACTAATTGCTCCTCAAAAGCTGAATTGGAAGTTGTGCTGAAACCATATCGAATCAAGGTGGGAGGGTCCCTGCCATAAACAAGCTTGAAGGGCGTTGTCTTGGTGGAAGTATGGAAAGAAGTATTGTATGAATACTCAGCCCAAGTGATCTATTTAGCCCACTGTTTTGGTTGTTGACTCGCAAAGCAATGCAAGTACGTCTCAAGACATCGATTCACCACTTCACTTTACCCGTCGGTTTGTGGATGATAGGAGGTGCTTCTCTTAAGCTTGGTGTGCTGGAGACGGAACAACTCAACCCAAAAATGACTCAAGAAAATTCTGTCCTGATCTGTAACGATGCTTCTAGGGAATCCATGGAGCTTGACAACCGTATTAATAAACTCCTCTGCCACTACTTTTGCAGTATAAGGATGTTTCAAAAGAGTGAAGTGTGCATACTTACTTAATCTATCCACAACCACCATAATGGAATTGAATCCGTATGATTTTGGAAGGCCGTCGATGAAGTCCATGCTTAGGTCTTCCCATATAGCCTGCGGAATGGGGAGTGGCTGCAAGAGGCCAGCTGGTGTCAACATTTGGTAGTTATTTTGCTGACATATTGGACATTCTTCCACAAACTTTTTGATCCTAACACGTATGTCGTCCCAATATAATTCTCTTAAAACACGCTTGAAGGTGCATAGAAAACCTCCATGTCCAGTAATAGGACTAGTATGAAATTCTTATAGCAACATCGGAATTAAAGAAGAAGCCCTTAGAATCACCAACTTCCCTTGAAAAAATAATGTCTCATGCTCAAGAGACCAGCCCGGATGAGAAGAAGAATTCTTCTCCAAAGATTGCTTGACAGCTTGTAACTCGGGATCATTCTCAATTTCTCGAGACAACAAGGATAAATCCAACACGGAGGGGACTAAAATTGTCATCATCTCCACTGGATGAGGAATGCGCGATAAAGCGTCCGCGGCTTTGTTTTCTGGTTCGGGCTTATATTGCACTTCAAAATCAAAGCTCATGATTTTAGTTAACCACCTTTGATACTCCATTGCTACCATGCGTTGCTCCAGCAAGTAGCGCAAGGCCTTTTGGTCGGTGTGAATAATAAAGTGGCGCCCAAGTAAGTAATGACACCATTTTTGTATAGCCATGACTAATGCCATCAACTCCCGTTAGTATACTGATTCGTAATGCGCTCGACCTTGCAAAGCATGACTGAAAAAGGCCAAAGGTCGACCTTTTTGAGATAATACTGCTCCCAACCCAATGCCCGAAGCATCCGTCTCTACCACAAACACCTTTGAAAAATCAGGGAGAGCCAAAATAGGGACTAATTTCATAGTTTTTTTAAGTTCTTCCACCGTCGTTATTGCTTCACTAGTCCACTCAAAGGAGTCTTTATTGAATAAATGAGTAAGTGGGGCAGCAATCCTCCCGTAATGGCGAACAAAATGCCTATAGTACCTGGTCAACCCCAAGAAACCTCTCAACTCCTTTGGATTAGTTAGAAGAGGCCATTCATCCATCACTTTGACTTTGTTATAATTGGCTACCACGCCCTTTTCCGAAATAATATAGCCGAGGTACTCCACTTCAGTTTGATAGAAGCAACATTTCTTTGCATTGGCAAACAATTTGTGGTCACGTAGCAAAGCCAACACCTCCCTCAAATGTCCTTCATGATCTGCAAGTGTGGCACTATAAACAAGGGTATTGTCAAAAAACACCAATACATAACGTCGCAACAAATGCTTAAATATATTATTCATCAAGGCTTGAAAAGTTGCCGGGACATTGGTTAACCCGAACGGCATAACGAGGAATTCATAATGGCCTTCGTGGGTACGAAAAGCCGTCTTGTGTACATCCTCCGTTTTGATGCGGATTTGGTGATAACCAAATTTGAGATCAAGTTTAAAAAATACCCACGTGCCATGAAGTTCATTTAAAAGCTCATCGATATTAGGAATGGGAAAGCGATTTGGAACTGTCGTGCGGTTGAGGGCGCGATAATTGACACAAAACCTCCAACTCCCGTCTTTCTTACGCACCAACAAAACCGGGCTTGCAAATGGACTCACACTTGGCCGAATAATTCCAACGGACAACATTTCAGCCACCAAGGTCTCAATTTCTGCCTTCTGGATATGCAGATAGCGATAAGGGCAGACATTGACTGGACCATTACCTTCTTTCAACACTATAGCATGTTCGTTTTCCCTAATAGGAGGAAGACCTGTGGGAGTAACAAATACATCTTCAAACTCACTCAACAATGTCATGGCAGCTGGGTTATCATGGCCCTTCAACTCAGAATCCTCAACTGAAATATTCATTAATTCCACCATAATGCCTAATTTCTCTTATTGCAACTCCTTAACCATAGTCTTCAAAGAAACCATTGCTTTAGTAAGGCTAGGATCACCCTTAAGGGTTATAAGTTTGCCTCCAATCTCGAATGACATTCTTAGCATCTTCCAATTATCAAGGGTCTCACCCAATGTAGACAACTACTTGAGTCCCACTATTAAATCAATACTTCCCAATGGTAGAGGCAAAAAACCCTATACTATAGTCAGTTCTTGGAGCCTCAGGACCACTCCTTTACACACACCTATTCCCTTTAATTGCTTTCCAGAGCCGATAATGACCCCGTAATTAGTTGTCTCCTGGATAGGTATCTGCAAAGATTCTACCAAAGTCATAGAAATGAAATTATGCGTGGCTCTGTAATCAATCAACACTACCACTTCTAACCCGTGGACTTCACCTTTTAGCTTCAATGTCCTCGGTTCTGATAGGCCCACAACGGAATTCAATGATAATTCCACCTGGTTCAATGCCCCATCCACTATCTCTTTTCCAACACCCTCACACGTATCATTCTCATCTCCTTCACTAACGAGCAGAACATTCAACTCCTGCTGCAGACAACGGTGGCCAAAATGCCACTTCTCGTCGCATCTAAAACAAAGGCCTTGAGCTCTTTTTGACTGAGCCTCTTGGGGGGTAAGCTTTCGGAATTTTGGAGGTCTGGAAACAACTAGGGTTTTGGTTGTTTCAGTGGTGTGGCGTGTGCATAGTAGTGGGGGTAATGAAACAGAGGTTGGGTTTTGAATTTTGAAGGGCTGTTATGCATGGTGTAAAGGGTTATAAGGTTTAGTCCAGGTTATGGTTTTGGTGTCAATTTTATGTGAGTTTGTGGGTGAGTCTTTTTGGGCCTTAGGGCTGTAGGTAAAACCCAGAATCTGATTGTTTTTTTCGATGCGACCTGTCGTTTCTATTGTCTCCTTCAGAGAACGTGGGTTTAAAACCACCAATTCAGCTCTGATTTTTTCTTGCAAGTCGTTCACAAACACGGCTGCCATGGTCTCTTCCTCCAATGCTCATACAGATGCTGCCAAGTATTCAAACTGAACCCGATATTCTATCACTGTCCCCACCTGTTTCATTGCAACGAAACGGTGCAAGAGAGTGCCATCTTGCAACTAAGCAAAACGTTGTAAAACTTGCATTTTC
This sequence comes from Erythroxylum coriaceum, assembly GCA_026874005.2. Taxonomy (NCBI): domain Eukaryota; kingdom Viridiplantae; phylum Streptophyta; class Magnoliopsida; order Malpighiales; family Erythroxylaceae; genus Erythroxylum; species Erythroxylum coriaceum. Next base: position 4,782,147 of record JANQAP020000569.1, read on the forward strand.
ATGAAGAGAAGGTCCAGGTGCGCTCCTCAAAACGCAACCAAGCTTGTGCCTCCCCCTCAAAACAAACTCCCACCGCCTCCAACTTGTCTGCTTCCGTTAAACGATTAATGGCAAAGTATCGTTCAGCCGGGAAGATCCAAGAATCGGCCCCCTCTCCATCAAAAACTGGAAGCTCTAGCTTCTTGGAAAATTTGTCTCTCTCCAACACTTTCTCAACTATGGTAAGGGTGGTTGTTGGGTTGGTTTATGGGTCGTGGGTTTTTATAGTGTTTTGGGTGTTGTTGTCAGTGGGTAGAGGAATGCGTTCTTTGTCTTTTTGGTGGGTTATGGGTGATTTTGATGAACTATATTCACCAAGATGGATGGATGGTGTGGTTTGTAATTGGTTTAGGATGAGTTGAACATTGGTTTGTGTATCAAGTATGTTCTTCTGATTTTCATGAAGCTGAGATATGAGAAGTGTCATATTGGCACTCATTCCCTTGACATCCTCCTCGAGTTGCTCAACACAAGTTTCCATCCGAGTATTAGGGTGAGCGGAATCCATTTTGTTTGATTCAGAAAACTCACACGGGATCATGATCTCTGATACCAAATTGATAAGTGCAAATGTAATGTAACAGTAATAAGGTGTAAATACTGGTGTAATAGCAGAGGTGAAGAGAGGAATAGAAGAATTGTATTGAAAATGTTTTGTAAAAGTTGACAGTAGCAGATTTCATGAGTCTGCCTTGCTCACCAATGTCATCATTCAATTACAATATTCCTCATACCTCTGTCCTTCTCTCACTGTCTATATATAAGCTAATTTGTGTAACAAACATATAACAAACTGCCATGCTGGCAATTGTGACCCATAACAGAAAATAGCAAATAACCAACACGCACAGCCTTTTGTTTCTACGTAACAAACTTCCACCCCAGCACTCATTGCCTTTATTCATGACAAACTCAAATTCTTCTATTCTTTGCTGCACAGGTCTAGGGAAGCCTCTTGCCTTCTTCCTTTGATACACGAATTGGATTGTTGGTTTGCTAGGCCCATCACTATTCTAATTTCTTCAGACAATCATTTGGGAACATGACTTCATGCCTTCCCATCAGAAGGATAAGATTTATAATACTTATTCAACTTGAAACAACAATCTCTAGTCCTTTGTTTCAATAATAAAGTAACATAGTTTGAAACATTTGGGGTCTCACTATATACAATATTCAATTTCAACTGTGAACAATAACAAAAAATGTCATTGATCTCAAAATCATTGAAACAATACTCCATAAAGTTAAAGATTTTGTACAATTACTTCAACTTTTTCTAAAATATTTCTAAGCAAGTTGTCTTCCTTCAAGTCCTTAACATGTTTTAGATAAGGTAATTATGTTCTTGCAATAATCCCCAGCTCATTTGATAATTTTCAAATTAAACCTTGTCTATAGGATGACCTTGCTGATTATCAATCTGTATTACTAACTTGAAATTTATTACAACATTCATTTATTACATTTCACAACCTTTCGTTTTACTTGTATCTCTTTTTCGAATATTAGTATCAAAAGATGACAACAAATGAGTAATGATAGGAAAGTTTTAGAATATATAAATATATATTTGAGCATAAGTGTAATTGAAGGTATTAAATGTTAACAAACTTACACTAGTAGCTTTATTGTTGTTTGAGGCAGAATGAAATTGTTGTGTATAATTTGAAGGCAGAATATTAAAATGATCGATCTGGTTAAAGTTACACATCTTTCCATTCTATAATCTTTATAGCAACCACTTTTTTCCCTTTGTTTGTACTAGGTTCTATTATATTAGATATCTATAAGAAATAAAAAGACAAATGTTACGAACATTACAAAAAGACAATAGAAAAGGCACTGAAGTGATAGGAAATAGGAAATATGATAGTTAAATTAGGATTAATGTTTATGTCATAAGTGAAATAGGATTAATGTTTATGTTGTATGTGAAATAGGATTAATGTTTATTAATATGCTCAAGGTTGTTAACTTTAGAGCTCCAAATAATATAGTTGGAGCTATGAAGGACAAAAGAGGTGAAAATGTACTAACAATTATTATCCTAATATATATTGGGAAAGGCATGAAGCATTAGGGGTGAATGAGTTAAGATAAAGACACCATAATAAGACATTAATTTGAGACGTTGAAGGACCATTTTCACTATAAACCAATGATTAAAGGTCAATTTGTTTATGAAGTGGGCTAATGTATTGAGAACATAGCTAAAATCAAGTCAAGTGAGTAAAAAGGTATTGAAGAGAGCCAAGTACTTGTTGATACTTAATTGAATCAGTCTAGGAGATCCATCATCATGATTAAGTATTATAAATAGGGATAATGGATTTTGAACTTCTTTAAAATCATTCATTTTAATGAGCTTAGTAACATAGAAATTCGTTGCTCATGGAATCACACCAACAAGGGTGCTTATTATCTTAGGTAAGTGAGTTGATAAATGGAAGGATACAAAGTTGAGTTTAGGAAAAATATTTTTCTTGATTTATAAATTTATTTTTAGAAGTAGGTAATAACACATGATGATTTGGCTAGTGGTTGTATATCAACAGTGACGGAATTAAAAGATTCTTGGACAGAGATACACTATAAGTATTGTTATTATTATATAAAGTGGGTGAGGATGTAGCACTAGGTATGATATAGAGCTCAAGAAGGCCAACTACTTACCTGTGATGAAGTATGTTAAAGAGTGACCCTGGAAAAAGACAAATTCCTTACAAGTTTTAAAGAAGTGATTGGAATATGATGACATTTGGATTAAAAGTAGGAACATTAAAGATAAAGTAAGGTATAAAAAAGGGTAAGGAAATATGGTCAACATCATCACAAGATAGGCCATATCACTTATAGTTTTTAGTATTTTAGAACGCACAGGACTTAAAAAAAAAGATGCATGCAAGCATTACGTTAGAGTGTAAGACTAGTGTTTGCAATCAATAAAGCCAATATACTCATGTCTATAAGATGGGTAGGTCATATGTTGAATGTTATATTAAGTTAAAATTTTTGAAATTGCTTGATACTATGCTCCATCATTCATATAAATAGTCTTGATTTTGGTTTTTAAGTGATCTTTAATGATTTTGAAAAATTTATCAAACACCATAGACATATTATATTTCAAATTTTAAGAATAAAAGCAAGATTATTTGTGAAATAATAAAGAAAAATGACATCATCAGAAATTTTCTAGGAGAATTCATAACCATAGGACATCAAAACATCTAAATATATAACTTAAAATGATTTATCACAAAAGATAGATAACCTTTTTTTTGAAAAATAAATGAATTCATTAATGACAAAATAAGAAATGTGATACACACTCGAAGAATAGCTCCAAACTAGCACCAAACCATTACAAGTCCTATTTTATTAAGGCTAAACATTACATATTTAGTAAATCATAAAAGTAAGAAAAAGAGTTATTGGGTTCTTCAGTGTTAAAGCATAAAAAGTTCCAAACTTACCAGTTGACTAGGAGGAGCAACTTCTTAGCTCTCTTGATGAATGTATAATGCTTCGAGGCATATTAGAACTATAGCGAAAAAGTATAAAGCTAACCCTTTCTCATCCTATAATGGTATTGATGTCCAAATCTATTTGGTATTTACCTTTCTACAAGAACATTTCCAGAAGAACCCGATGATTGTTCTTCTGTTTCCCTTAAAATAGACTAATATTCCCTCTTTCCAAATCTTAGATAGTAAGTTACCAAAGAAGATTATGAAGTTGATAAATTCCTACTTGCACATTCATCTTCTTTCAGTAATTTCACTTTAAACTGATTGATTTCAAAATCATCAAATGCTAAATCATCAAAATCATTTCCTAAATTAAAGTAAAAGACCAACAATAAATACAAAGCATAGTCTGCACTTAAATGTACCAATTAGGCATCTGAGTACTCAATTGAGGTACTTTGCAAACTTCCCAAAACAAGCAATCTTCCCAACATAATAATCAATCTTCCCAGAACAAGGCCGCACACAAAAGAGTAAGGTAAGAAAAAAAACATTTTCAAGCAACATTTTCACGTTAACCAATTCACTCATCCCTAACTAAAATTCCATAAGAAATAAATTAAAGAACTCTGTAGCAACTAAAATTCCAGAAGAAAAATATGAAGAACTCTGCAGAACACATAAATTGAAAGAAGAAAACTGTTGAGGCAATAAATTAAAAGTAAATGCCAGAGGGATGAGAGCAGAAAACAAACGCAAGTGGTGAGAGAAGAAGACAATTACCTGATAACCACAACGATGAGAGAAGAACACTTCTGAAAAGGGCGAACATATGTCGATTAAGCAAAAAACACGATTATAGAAGAGGAGGAACATGAAGACAGAAGCAAATAGCCAGAACACGAATATAAAAGAGGAAAACGACAAAGAGAAATGTGGAAGATAGAAGAGGAATTTGTTAGAGTAGCCAGAACATGAAAACAGAAGTAGAAAAGCCAAAGGAGCTGTCCGTGTTTAGGTTACAAGTCTCAGAAATTGTTTAAGCGGAGAAAACGATGTCATTTATCTAGAGAAAATGACGTCGTTTACACTTTTTTTTTCGCCTTCTTTTTAGCTACAAAAATGTTTTCATAGTCAAAACTTTTTTTTTACCAAATTTAGAAAATATAACTAATAACTGGAACATATTTAAGTTTTTTTTACCAAATTTAGAAAATATAACTAATACCTGGAACATGTTTGAGTTTTAGCTACGAAATATTTTTGGTTGCTAAAAGTTTTTTACTATGAAACTTTATTGATAATAAAAAATGTCCTTAAAAATTATTAGTTACAAAAATATAATTATAATAAAACTAAATGTAGTTAATAGTTTAAAAAAACCTACGAAATAAAATTTTTTGAGATACTGCTTCAATAGGTCATGATTTTCAAATTTCGTAAAAAAAACGTAGCCAAAAGTGTTATTTATTGTAGTGTGTTGACCTTAAAGTAAATATAATGTAAATTATTTAAAATTTTAATAAAATTATAATTTTTTGTACTAATTTCTTTGATATCCAAAATATTTATTTTATTTGTTAATTTGGAAAGATAAAAGTGTGGCCACAGTGCATTGCATTAAAATAATTTATAAATTCAAAGACAATATAATTAAACAATAAAAATATGTTCAAAATTAACATTGAGCTAAACAAATATTGCACAATATACAACTAAACCAATCAAATATCGAAACTCATTGATATAGGATGCATGTATACCGGCGAAATCATTAAAAATAACAAAATAAAGCATATTTATATTAGGTAATAATAGATCTTTTAAAATTAAACAAATTATGAACTTGGAAAAATAGCATCGAATTAAATTGGAGTCATAGGCACTAGCTTCACAATAGTACACGTTACAGTCCAATGACAACAAGCTCATGTATCCAATTGCGTAAAAAATAATTGAATTAGTGTACTAAGCAAATAAGTAAATACTTGGATCCATGATTTTATAAGATAAATAATTATTGAACCCAACCCCCTATTATGTAAACCTCACATAAATATATGGAAAGATTTAATAAAACAGGTTTAAAATAGAATAAGTGGAATAAAAAATTTAACGACCTCCTTATAATATTTGGCGTTGATTTTTTTCACAGTATCTTCGGATGATTGCTTTAAAAAAAAGATTTTATTAATTTTGTCCTAAACCGTTGCTTTAAAAAAAATATAGTAAGACTCATTCTGTACGTGAGAAAGTCAAAGCACAAAAAATATAAATTTTTTATTAAGTTCTCTTTAGTTATCCTGTGACAATCAATGATGATAAGGTTGAGCATTACTACTGATCATATTCTATTTTAATCCTGTTCTAAAAAAGATGACAACTTTAGTATGTAATAGACATAGAATAACATTGTTTTATGCACAAAATAAGGTTGAATCAAGGCAGTGGATACAGAGAATTTGAACTAGAGGTTTGAACTTGCACAATGTCGATATATAACCAGAAAGACGGCATGGAATTTTATGCAAAATCCATCTTCACTTGTATTGACTTGGAGATGGGCCTCCCTTTTTCTATATAGTGCTAATTCAACATAACAAACATTATTTTTTATGATCGTTTTGAGAATCGCCGACAACTTCTGCATAGGCCACAATTTTGGAGTAGATGAACAAATCATAGAGGCATAAGGCTTAGTGGTACTGGTATATTAATGGATTCTATGCATTTACAAAATAATTCCGAGTTCTATTAAAAAGGACTAATTACAAGTTAATAGTTGCTCGTTTAGTGGGCCTACATGGAACCCATCGTCAAATTTCCATGTAAAAATAGGTCTCCAGAAGCCCAAATCCCGGCCCCAATCCTATAAATTAAACGACATCGTCATGCGTCATGATCTTATATAATGTGTACACATTCTCACGAATTTAACGCCCTCTCCTTCCCGCTGTCTCCTGCTCTCCAGCTGCACAGCATCTCCTCCCGATAAACGGCGGAGCGATCTCTGGAGAGAGAATAACTGACAGAGACACCTATGGACTTAGACGACCTAGACGGACCGAGTCAGGTTCCTTCACGAGTCACCCGGTTCGCGCCTAAATCCTCCAGATTAAAACCGCAACTGCAACCAAAACCGGAACCAAAACCGTCAGTTCCGCCTCCGAAAACGGAGACAGGTGATAAAAAAATAGTCAATACAAGTGAAGATGAAGCTAAAGTTGTTGGTATAGCAAAGACAGAGACTGTGGCCTCTAATGGCTCAGTGAAACTGGAAACTGAGGCGGCGATGAGTTCCAACCATGATGACGCGACGGAGATAGATAAAGATGGAAAAGTTATGGAAGAAGAAGAAGAGGATATGATTGTTCGCGAAATTGACGTCTTCTTCACTCCATCTGTAGACAAGAATACTCAGGTTACCTCTGTTAATACTCTCACACGCAAGATGCTGATATTTGGTCTTGAATGCACGGCTATTTCGAAGTGTAATTGGGTGTTTTCTTCTTTGTAATAGATTATTGTTCTCTTTTCTATGTTTTGAAAATATTACTAATCAGGAATATCTGGTTTCATGTTAATTACATTCAACTGTTGTGAATCTTTCTTTTTACTATTATTTTCCTGCTTACGTTTAAGTAGGAAGAACAGAAAGAAAAAACGGAAAAATGAAAAATAGATGAATCCATATAAGAAAAAATCAATTAAAACAAAGTTTCAAAGTAAAAGACTTTTTTGGAACATACATATTAAGATTAGTGGTTTTTAATTTTCGTTATACTTGCATTGCCTGTCGATTACTTGCTGCAAATTGATGTGTGACATCAGCTAATCTTTTGCAAAATTGTTTTAGCTATATGTTATGCAATATCCTCTGAGGCCTTGTTGGAGACCCTATGACCTGGATGGACGTTGTACAGAGGTGATTGCTTATCTTCTTTTCTTCTCTTTGTTGATTGTATTTCCTTAGTGGGCAGTGGGGAAAAGGTTTTTTCATTTTTTTTCACCTTATGCAGGTTAGAGTGAAACCTGCAACTGTGGAGGTTGAGGTTGATTTGGCCATTGATGATTCTACAAATTGGGATTCTGGTATTGCTAGTAAACTTGATATGACAAAGCAGGTTTGCTTCTGTATTTGATGCCAATCAGGAGTTTATGAGTGTGCCAAACTTGGTTTCTTTTCTAATAGACAATGGGAAAGTAAAGGGGGCAGGCGTTAGCTCTTAATTAATTGATTTACATGTTAAGCTATTTTGGAATAGGGTTTTCAAATAGGAATATGAAAGGTGCAGTGAACTTCTCTAGTGCATGATAACATAAGAGATTTTGTCAATGATTCATTAAGGCAGGTGCCTTGCAAAACCTAATATTGGAAAATCAATCAATTTGCCAAAACCTGGCTTCTCAGTTTTTGGAATTGAAATATAAATTTATTAGCCTACTTCTTGGAACTTAGTGCAAGTAGTACTAGTTGATCACTGTAGCTTTCTCATATGAGAAAGAAACATTTCGTCTATACATAAGGGACTTCCATCCTAGAAAAAAATTTCAAAACTGTTCAATTTTTTTCTTAAAAATTGTATATGCCTTGCAAAGGAGCCTGATATTGTCTCGTGTTCTCTAGACTTTGTCTACTACATGGCAGCCACCTCGTTGTACTGGCTATGCTGTCGGGGTCCTGATCGGCAATAGGGTATGGATTTCTTGTGCTCTTTTTCTGCATTTTTTCATACCCAATGTGTTGTAATCAATTTGGTTGAAACTTGAAGCCAACATGAAGGTAGTATGCTTATTGTTTTGTGTTGTCAATTTTTCTTGCTGGTATGGTGCAAAATGCAATAACACCGTCATTGCTTTTCCAGCATCATATTATTCTAAATCGGTTTTCCACCTATCAAATTTTTTTTTTCTAATTTTAAAAAAACGTTCTAAATGGCTTTCTCCTTTTCTTTTCTTTTTATTTTTGTTTCTAATCTTGCAGTTATACCTAAATCCTATTCATACAGTGGTGCAGCTGAGGCCATCCATGGACCATCTAAAACCGAGTGACTCAAAAAAGAAGGGCAATTTCATTTCTGACGGAGAAGCTACTGTTAAAGTGGAAGATTCTGGTGAAGGCAAAGCTGTTAGCTTATCAAAAAAGCAGGTTCTCTCTCTCTCTCACACACACACACGCTAACACTCTCTCTCTCACACACACAATCAAATGCACGGACAGACTCACTCACACACACATGCACACCCGCACCCACAGAGCCTGTTAACAACTTATTATCAGATGAGTAGTTTGATTTCTGACAAAGCCTCATCTAATGTCATTATTGGTGCTGTCGTTTGACTGGAAGGTTAATAAAGCTTTACTCCTTATATTTAGCACACCCGCTACCTAGCCTAGAGTAATTGATGCTTGACACGAAATGGTTTTTAGCTGAATGGTGCTTCTTTTGAAAGGTATTGGCCCAAGTAACAGATCTTTTTTCTTTCTTGTGTTGCAGAACAAGCACATGGAATCTGCAACAGAGCAAAAATCAGATGCTGAGGTATGTGTTTTTTACTAGCTGATATAGGGTTGTCTGGTTATGGTATAGTGTTTTTGACTTTTCCTTTATCATGAAGTATGTTTTAGTAGATTTGGGAGCTAGGATCATTAAATTTTGAGGATATCTCGTTTTTATTCAGTGTTGGATTCCACTTAAATTTCATAGCTCCAAGAGTGAGTTCTCAACCAGATACTTGCAGAGAATGGTAGCACAAGAAAGCTGTCAGATAGAGTTTGCCATGAACCCGTGAGATATATTTGGTTTTCTGATTCAAATTTAGATACCTCAGCTGAACTATTTTCAAATAGTTTCATCAAGTTCTGATTATTGGATCTCATGTAATTTTAAGGTACGACTATATGAGTTCTTTATGCCCTGGAGCATCTGATGTCACTACAAAAACAAAAGGTCCTTCAAGGAGGTGAATACATGCTTTTAGTTCTTGAATTTTCTTCATCATGTTTTGGTAATGTGATTATAAGAATGCACTCCCATATGAGCTATAAAAATATAGATGCTTCATACATGGAAATGTATGAATTAATATGTTTATGCAATACCTTCAAACCACAGGTAACCAAATGATTGTGGGCCATAATGATTAAATATCAAATAAAGACTTATTATTCTCAAAATTGAAATGACATGTGTAAAGTAAAAATTTTCATATTAATTCAGAAATGGGGCTATTAATGCTCCTGTCTTTACTAGGATTTGCTTGTATAGGTATGATAACTTGAAATTTGGATTCTATTTTGCACATTGTGGCCTGAAAAAGTTTACAAGAAAATGGGAGGAAAATTTGCGTCTTGATACAAATCCAGCAAGAGACAAGTAGAGGTTCCTTCATTGTGTAGTTTTGAAAGTCCCTAAACAACACTAATATGGATGTGGAGGCTGGGATGCAGAATTTTATGCCCACCTCTGACCTTGTGCTTTTCACTATTCATCATCTTGATTTTGTAGGGGTTTATTGTATTTGCTCTAGATACGTTGAATGATTGTTCTGGCATCTTGGCAGAGATTAGGGTGAGCTTTGATGAACAAAAGAAGAATTGGTAGAAATTCTCATACGTGAAGCAAAGCAAACCTATTTTCAGACAGAAGATAAAAAAAAAAAAAAACTGTTGTTGGCTAGGAATGCCCTGAGAATCTTATGAGTGGATATGCAAACCTTCTTTAATCTTCATTTTCATTATGTCTATGGTTGTTTTTATTATTTTCTGTTCTTGTTTAGGCTCTAATGCGCTCATCTGAATAAGGTGCCCAGTTTTCATCCTCATGTTGCTGACATATATTTACATGCATGGTTCCAGGTTTTTGCTCTCGCTGCCATTGGAAGAGCGTTTTAAGAGACTCCTTTCAGAGGTTTGTTGCATGTTCAGGTGTCAAATATGTGTTTTAAGGTGTTAATCTAATGGTGATTGGAAGTTTAGCATCACTAGGCAAGCACATGCAGATATATATTTGCATCTCTTACATGTTTGTGTGCTCATCTTTGTAACACATAAACCATTTTGGTGGAGCCATTTATAACATGTGAATTTCTGCAGATGTTCTGTCTAAATTCATCTGGGTGCTAGGATCAAGTTTCTGTTAACAATCCTCTTTACTTTTTTCTAGAACTTAAAGATCTCATCTCATCATTCACGCCTAATAACTTTAAAAGATTGAATTTCAGTAAATAAATGCTGACACCAGAATTGCAGCTTGAAATATATGTCCGACTATACTGCTACATAACAATGGCTTATCTTGTCTTTAAGTTTGCCATCGAGAAATCACTGCTTTGTATATTTATATGCAGTTGAACTCTGAGGCGAGGCATGCTAGAGTTGTTTTTTCTCATTTTTCATTTTTGACAGAAATCATATAGCTGTTATTTGATAGTCATTTTTTTGCGTTTCACTTTTTACTATTATGTGTAATACCTGTTTATTCCATTTACTTTCCTTGGTATCATAAATTTGGAGGCTTTTATAGGGCCCCCCAGTTCAACGGTTCGATGCTCTTAAGCACTTTGCTCCTGATGACACTATTCAAGATGTTTTAGCAATCCTTACCAATCATGGAAGACTGGTGCAAGGACTTTGGACTCCGAAAAGTTTTTTGCTTTTCCCAAATCAACATGGCATGGTAACCGCTGCAAGAGATTATGTTCTTCTTCTATTTAGCAAGAATCTGGTTGTTGACTGTTCAACACTTGATGTCTCAACAAAGTTTAGAGGAGAGATGAAGAAGTTTCTGAATAGTTTTGCGGTTGAAGTTTCTACTAAGGAATGGAAATTTAAAGAAAAGCCTGATACGCCATTCTTAAAACTGTATCCTGAAATTCTTAAGGAGCAAACAAAATCTTGGGAAGAAACAGAGAAAATATTAAATGCTTTAAAAAATTCGGAAAAAACTGGACCTGGAAAGAAAAATGTGATGACGATGCCTACTGTTGTTCATAATCAAGTAAGATTACTGCATCCTGAGAAAAACATAGTTAAGGGTACAAGTGGAATATTCAAGAAGAAGAGCATAACAGGTGAAACAAGAGAAGCTCTTTTAAAGGCTCTCCCAAAAGTATTCCAAAACCACAAAGTTTGCAGGTATGCATTCTGGCTTTACTGCGGGTTTTACTGATGATGAAGCAATCACAGAGTATGCTACTGTCTTTAACTAATCTGCCAATTTGTCAGAATGCGTAGTTTGGTTCAAGGGACACAGTGTTCCTGTTGAGTTAATTTCAGATCTCTAAAATTGAGGATTTATGATCATTGCTCTTCTTGCAATTTCTCTTTAATTTGGGGATGCAACTTGTTTAGGTCATAGTTAGTAGTTGAATTGTGAGATGGTTAGCTAACTTACTTAATCAGAGAGGTCAGCTTATTGATTAGTTTTAGACTTGTCACGGGGGAAACCACTCTTGAAACTTTTGGAGTTACATCTGTTGTCTTGGTTGAAGTGATCCCATCAAAACAATAATCACTTCATAGGATGCATGTCAAAGCAGTAAGGTGTGAAGACTAGGGACTTTATTTTCGTGGGATTTTTGGGATAAACAGGATGCGCTGCAGCATAGCGAGGTCCATCTGTGTCTTATCACAGAATGATGGATCAGGGACCGAAAGAAGGATGCAGAAGAGTAGAGGGGAATCGTTAGGAGAATGGAAAATAGGAGTGAGAGGAGGAAAAGGATTAAGGAGGTAGAGGCTGAGAAAGAGGAAATGACATTGAAGAGATAAAGATAAGAGGAGGGAAGAAGAGAGATAGGGAGAAAGAGAGTAGGAGATCAGAGATTGTAAGATAGAGGAGGGAAGAAGAGAGACAGGGAGAAAGAGAGTAGGAGATCAGAGATTGTTACATTGATTGATTGATGTTCAAATAGGAGCCCCTTTTCTATTTATTTGATACTTAAGTCCTTGACTATTTTAAATCAAAGGTGATGTTTATAATTTTGGCCCTAACATTTAAGTACATTGAAATGGGTCATTTCTAAAATTCCCGTTGTTTCGGGCCAAAACCTGAAGTTCATATTGATGTGCTCATTTGGTTCTAGGACCAATGCCCAATTGTGTAGACAGAGCCAAACGCCAAAACCGAGTAGCAAACCTATCCGATCTGCCCATTGCTTCGGCCAGGGTGGTGAAGGGAAGGCCCCAATTGGTAGGAAAAAATACCAACGTCCCCTAGGTTAACAGAGTCACAATCTCCCTACTTGATCAAATATTATCTGTGACTCCCTACTTGATCAAATTTTATTTGTCTTAGAAATCCTTTCTTGGGGTTGTGAGTTGAATACCGTTCTTTTATCACTGTGATTTTGTTGATTGATGGGAGTTTCTATCCTAATTGTTCCTTTTTTATTGGTAATACATCCTTCTTAAGTTACATAAATTTCCTGGCAGCTTTGAATTGATTTGTCAAGGTTTGCGGGATCTAGCTATTGCTCAGTCTACACTTCCAAAAGCTGATCCTAGAATGACAATTGCTGCAGCATCTGGTGCTGATGCTCCTCCAGAGGAGCTGAAAGAAGTCATAAGTGAAGTTGCAACATTTGTTCATGGTTCTTATGTTTTGAAGTCATCACCAGATCACCCAGAATATGATTCCTTGAGGTAACTATGATTCTTTTCTTACTCGTAGGTTCATCTGACGGTCACCAAGTAGTATATATACCAATTACAAACCATTAATCATATTATTGCTCTTCTATTCTTCTCAGAATTTCTCTTTCATTGTAGGAAAGTTGTAATTGATCTTCTACTGGCAAGGGGACCTGATGCAAAGATTAAGAAGGCTGATATCCTTGAAGCTGCCAAGCTTGCTCTTAGAAGGGATGTTGCTAATAATGAATATAACAAGGTTAGTAATCTGTGCGCCTTTCAGGTTGGAGAATATAACTTGTTACGTTGCTGGCCAAAGGTTAGTGGCATATTATTGTTTGAAATTTACAAGTGTTGGTGGGCAGGGAGTAGGGGGTCAATTTTGGATGTCAATTGCTCTAAATTCGTTAGGTACAGGAGCTTTCTTATAGCAAACAAAAGTAGTATCTAACGGCTTACAACTTTTGAACTGCTAAAGGTTGAAATGGTTTAGGAAATCTAAAGTTTCTACATATTAATGGCTTTACTAGCATTAAGATTTAACAATTACAAACATGTAATTAGGCAAAAGAAAGCCATAATTTATTTTAGGGTAAAAGACAAAAACCTCCTGTATTTGGGCCAAATTTTAGGAAAACTCCCTATTGTTTGGAATTTTCAAAAAAAAGTCTCTCTAATTTGAACTTGTCCAAAAAAACCATTTAGAGTTTACTTCCATTAAAACAAAAACTAATAGAAGTTTTGACATGACAAAGTTGGTTTATATGGACCAATCAAAACTAGCTGACATGGAACACTTAACTCAAAGTATACCTGACCTGGTTTACTCAACCAATCCGACCTGACCCATAAAATAATCCAACCTAAACTAATTCACCTTATGCACGTTCTCTTCCCTTTTAACGACAGGCCCAAAAATTATCACAATTGACACTCTATAATCATACAACGATTGCCACTAACTTGTAATTGTTGGAGAGAGACCAGAGAACCCAACTGAGATGGTGTTGAACCATTGAGTAGGCATAGAACTTGTAAAGAAGAGAGATTAGCAATTTGTGGAGGTATTCTGCTGGATAATCTATTAGTATTCAAATATAGAAACTTAAGTGAGGATAGGCCACTGAGTTCTTGTGGAATAGGACCTGCAACAGAGTACGAGGAGAGGTCTAAAAACCTAAGATGGATAAGTTGGCCAAAGGAAGGAGGGATTGTACCAGAAATATTAGCAGAGGAGAGATTGAGAAGTTGTAGATATGAAAGAGAAGAAAGTTGTGAACATAATGAAGATACATTGAGGAATGTGTTTGGAAGGGAAAGAGAAATAACTCTACTTTGTGGAGAACACGTAATGCCATGCCGTGAACAAGGAATTGAGCTTGAAGGATCCCAAGAAGAGCGGACTGAAAAGGATGACTTAGCTTATGGGTCTGTTGCTGAGAGAAGAGAAATAAGAGCCTGTCCATCAGAAGTAAAAGAGCCACGGAAAATGTTGTCATGGTTAACGTTACCAAGAATGAACAAAGCAAGAGAGTAGAGGTTGGTTTCTCCATTTTTGGTTGTCACCAACAAAATCTTGATTTAATTCAATGGAGATCCTTTAGGTGGTTTTGGAAACGGTGGAAGATGGTGATTGTGATGGTAATGGTGAAAATTAAAGTCCACTCTAGGAGACAACATGCATGTGAGAGAGAATTGTTGAGAGACAAGGATGCTTGAGTTTTACCGTAACCTTGTTGAAACCATGCATGTGAACAATACAAAAAGACTACCACCATTAAATTTTAAGAGAAGAATCTGTAAAATGAGGTTCAGGTCCAGATAAAGGACTCAAACTTGATGGTGATTAAATGTTACTCATAAGGATATCTCCTATTTCAAATAAGAATCAGAGTGGAACTTCTGGTGGCTCTGCTGGGATAGTGGACTTGATAAGATAAAAAAAATGATAATGGAAATCTTTCAAATTTCAGGCTTTGCAAGCCTATGGATTACATTATAAAGTGGTCATGGCATATTATGCAAACTGGGTTTTGTTGGGTGGTTGTTGCGACTGCCTGTGCCTGGTATCGTATGGTGGCTGAGCCACTCTTCTACTTGTTGCTTATAACCCCAAACCGGAAACGAAAATGGCTTCCTCCTCCACCAAATAATTTTAGGGCTTGTGGTTAAACAGGAAGACAACATGAATTGGGAGAATTAGTTTACGGGGTGGGTTGGGTTATTTTAGGAGTTGGGTTGGGTCGGTTAAGTAAAACGAGTCGGGTATATTTTGGGTCAAATGTTCTACATCAGTTAGTTTTGATTGGCCCACCTGGACTAACTTTGTCATGTCAGAACTTCTGTTAGTTTTTTTTACAGAAGTTAAGTCTAGAGGATTGTTCTATATAAGTTTAAACTAGAAGAATTTTTTTCGAAAATTCCAAATGATAAGGAGTTTTTACAAAATTTTTCTAAGTACAGAAGATGTTTTTGTCTTTTACCCTTTATTTTATCATGAGCCTAGTCCTTTCTTGTTCAAGATGTAACTAGGAAAACTGATTGGTGTGAGCCTTGGACGTCTTGAAATTGGCGTAGGATTTAAGAATTTAAGTTGTTGAATTATCACAATGATTGTTTAAGTGCTCAGTTGAGTATTATTGTGGTCTGATCCCATTTGTCTTTTAGACTCTTAAGTGATACAGGCTTATCTTTTATATCAAGAAGCTTTAATTGCACCTTGTAATTGTTCGTATCATTTCAAGTTCTGTTAGCCTACACTGTTTTTCTTCTGTGAAGCTCTTCCGCCAATATTATCTGATGGGCAAGTAGCTTTTCCTGTAACTTTTGCAATTCCATGATTAGATTCCTGATGATATTGGTGATTGGAGTTGATTTTAAAGAAGGGTAGTAGACAAGTTGGGCTTACATGTGGGCTTTTATATTCCTAATGAACGATGGAAGTGGCTGATGAAAAGTGGATCCATCTCCTTAGTTGCATTTGGTGGTTTTACTTTCCTATTTGGAAGTGGAGTTCAGAATTTTGGATACTTGTGTTTGCTAAAGCTAATAAACCCTTTTGCAGGTCATGACAGATATTTGTGTATCTAAAGGCTCTTTTTGGGTATTAAAGAGTGGCGATGGGAAGCCCTGTTAACTTCGTATCATACTATTCATCAGAACAATGAGGAAAGGAAGCGAAGTCTTCTAATTTGGAAGACTTCATTCTTATTTGTACTCGTGTTCTCATCGACCATGATGGTGACATATCTGCTTGCATATAACAAAGGAAAACTTGTGGAATAGCTGATTGATCCCGGAAAAAGATTTACTTCTTCAGAATATTTGTCTTTATGCTCTTCAGAAAACAGGAAAAGAGCGTACTTGAATTCTTAGTAGCTATTAAAAAGTCATACAAGCAAAACGTGTTTCTATGCCACTATAAGAATTGACGTAGAGATAAATGTTACCAATTTTATCAATGTTAAGAGTGTGGCTGGAAATTGCATTTTGTATTTTATTCTTATATTTGTCGATGCAATGCCATTCCAAAGTTTGATTACTAGATTTGTCAACGAGCAGCCTGAGCAATTACATTCATAAACCCGTGAGTTTTGACAAAGCTCAATGTGTACTAAAAATTAACAACCCAATGAAAGTTTCGTCGATACGCTCAATTTAAGGTCTAAAGGTATGCAGTTTTATTTTTAGTTGATAGAAACGTTGTTTCTAATATAAAGCTTTGTACTCTGTGCGAGATTAGTATGTATTTCATTCATTTGTTTGCTAGAGTTAACGGTGCCATTTGAATTTTCTTCCACTTCAATATGATGGAGCGTTCGGTGGCAAAATTTTAATCCAATTTCGAATGAACCTGCATTAAACAGAGCATTAGGGTTGCAATACCTTTCCTCTGTGGATAGAGTTGCATCAATGATGATATATTTGATGCTCTCGTTCAAATGCCGAAAATGGAAAAAAAAACTTGAAAAAGGGAAACAACATGAAAGGCTATGTAGTATTAGACTTTTTCAAATTCTGACGAGCAGGGACCAAGTGCTTCTGTTGTTGTTGTTGAATTTGAAAAGTTATAATTTTATATTTTTCTCATTTATTGGGTT
>JANQAP020000569.1:4848104-4880574 GCA_026874005.2 Erythroxylum coriaceum
TTTTTTACCGTCGCCGAGACATGTTCCGTCGCTATTGTCTGTCGCAGATTTTGGGCTGAATTTTTTCCTACAACATTACCGACGGACTGATTATCCGTCGGGAAAATTTTGTTTTCGCCGACGGATTATTTAATTACAGTCGGTAAAAGGCGACGGAAGTTGTGTCGTCGGTAATATTCCGACACTAATTCGCAATTTTCTTGTAGTGGGAGGATTTGGATAGATTAGATCTAATCCAAGTAGTAGATCAGAAACTATTGACCGACCTATTGTGCCATCTACTACAGCTCGAGCTTATGCTTTGAAAGCTCGTGAGGATTAGGATGCACCTGAAGTCATTGCGGGTATTGTTTTTCTCTTTGATTCTAAAATACATGCTTTGATTGATCCTGGATCCACTCATTCTTATATTTGTGTTGGAGAAATGATTGATAAAGTGATGCTTGTAGATCATTTAGAGTATGATATTCATGTAACCAATCCTCTAGGTAGTAGTGTGTTGGTTAATCTAATTTATAGAAACTGTCCTATTATAATCCAAAAAAGTGATTTTGTCGCGGATTTGATTAGATTGTCTTTTCATGAATTTGATTTAATTTTAGGTATGGATTGGTTATCCAAGCATCAGGCAGTGGTTAATTGTAATGCTAAGACAGTTGTGCTTAGGAAACCTGATCAATATGAAATAGTAATGCCTGGCGTCCGCACTAGTTCTCTAGCTAATGTGGTATCTGCTATGCAAGCTCGAAAGTTCCTGAAGAAGGAATGTGAAGCTTATCTAGCTTTTGTGATTGAGTCTAAGAAAGAGAGTATTAAACTACAAGACATTCCAGCGGTAAGTGAATTTCCAGATGTGTTTCTTGATGAGCTACCCGAACTACCTCATGAAAGGGAAGTAGAGTTGCCAATTGAAGTTATGACTAACACTGCACCTATATCCAAAGCACTGTATAAGATGGTTCCTACTGAATTAAAGGAGTTGAAAATTTAGTTGCAAGAGCTACTAGATAAAGGGTTCATTCGACCTAGTGTCTCACCCTAGGAAGCACCAGTTTTGTTTGTTAAGAAGAAAGATGTTACTCTCCGGGTGTGTATTGATTACAGGCAACTAAACAGAGTCATCGTGAAGAATAAGTATCCGTTGCCAATGATAGAAGATCTGTTTAATCAATTGAAAGATGCAGGAGTATTTTCAAAGATAGATCTGCGATTAGGATACTATAAACTTTGGCTAAAGGAAGTGGATGTTCCAAAGACTACATTCAGGACCCGTTATAGGCATTATGAATTCTTAGTAATGCCATTCGGGTTAATTAATGCTCCCACTGCATTCATGGATATGATGAATAGAGTGTTTAGGCCCTATTTAGACCAATTTGTAGTGGTGTTTATAGATGATGTCTTGGTCTATTCCAAGAATAAACATGATCATATTGAGCATCAGCGGGTTATGTTACAAACCCTACGGGAAAAATAGTTGTATACTAAGTTGAGTATGTGTGATTTGTGGCTTCAGGAGGTGTCTTTTTTAAGACATTTTGTATCTTCTCAAGGGATTATAGTTGATCCCAGTAAGATTGAAGCAATTGTTAACTGGAAGTCATCACGGAGTATGACAGAAGTGAGAAGTTTTCTAGGTTTAGTAGGTTACTATTGCCGGTTTGTGAAGGGATTCTAGATGATAGCATCCCCTTTTGCTAAACTGCTACGAAAAGGAGTGAAGTATGAATGGTCTGCTATATGTCAAACTAGATTTGATCAACTTAAAAGAATGCTTACTGAAGTTCCTATATTGGCTCAACCCACTTCTGGTAAGGAATATGTTATGTTTAGTGATGCATTTAGAAATGCTTTAGGTTGTGTTTTGATGCAGGATGGTAAGGTAGTTGCATATGCCTCTAGGCAACTGAAGCCTCACGAACTAAACTACTCTACATATGATCTTGAACTTAGAGTAGTAGTGTTTGGTTTGAAAATATGGTAGCACTACTTGTATGGTGAAAAGTGTAGGATTTTTACTGATCATAAAAGTTTGAAGTACCTGCTTACTCAGAAGGAACTTAATATGAGACAATGGCGTTGGTTAGAACTGTTTAATGATTATGATTGCGTTGTGGATTACCATTTGGGTAAGGATAATATTGTGGTTGATGCATTGAGTCAAAAGACTGCTTCAGCATTATCAGTGCAACGGAGTGAAAGAAGACTTGTATTCGATGAGGCTTTAATAACTCAATTGAAAGTTAGGCCTACCTTGGGGCAAGAAATTTGTGATGCTTAGAAAGTTGATGATAAGTTACAATAACTTATTTTGGTGACTTGGGAAGGCAAACAACCAGAATTTTCTTTGAAAGGAGATGTTGATTAATATTATAAAGATCCATTCTGTGTACCAGCTAATGATGAATTGAAGAGAAAGTTATTGTTTGAGGCCCATAATATTATCTTTATAATGCATCCTAGTGGAAATAAGATGTATCAAGATCTGAAGCAGCATTACTGATGGTTAGGTATGAAACGTGATGTAGTGAATTATATATCCAAATGTTTGACATGTTAGCAGGTTAAAGCTGAGCACCAAGTTTCATCCAGTTTATTACATCCTATTTCAATTCCTCAACAAAAACGGGATAATATTGCGATGGATTTTGTCACTGAACTTCCTCTTATTCAAAGGAAGTATGGTGTTATATAAGTGATTGTTGAAAAGTTCACCAAATCTACTAACTTTCTGCCTGTTTGTCCTAATTATTCATTGGATAGGGTTGCCGACCTATATGTGAATAAGATAGTGAGGTTATATGGGGTGCCACTATCTATTATTTCTGATCATGATCCTTGATTTACTTTGAGATTCTGGAAAAGACTGCAAAAGGCTTTGGGTACTTAAGTTCAGTACCGTTTTCCATCCCCAGACAGATGAACAATTTGAGCAAGTTATTCAGATATTGGAAGATATGCTTCGAAGTTGTTTGTTAGAATTCCCAGGAAATTGGGATAACTATCTTTCTCTGATGTAGTTTACTTGCAACAATAATTATCAGACTAGTATTGGCATGGCACCTTATGAAGCCCTATATGGTAAGAGGTGTAGAACTCTGATATGTAGGACTGAATTAAGTGAAAACAAGATGATCGGGCCTGATATGGCGAAAGATACTGATGAGAAGTTCAAGTTATCCAATAAAGATTGAAAGCTGCCATTGATAGGCAAAAGTCATATGCTGATTTAAAAAGAAAAGATATTGAGTATCAAGTAGGTGATAAGGTATTCCTAAAAGTATCGCCATGAAAACACATATTTCGGTTTGGGAAGAAAGGTAAGCTCAGCCCACATTATATTGGTCCTTATGAGATTCTTAAGAGAGTCAGACCAGTAGCTTATCAATTAACTCTTCCTAAAGAATTAGCCAAGTTGCATAACATGTTTCATATTTCCATATTGAGAAAATATCGATCTGATGATACATATAAGTTTCCCGTGCAAGAAATTCAAATATAACTAGATTTGACTTATGAAGAAGGGCCTGTATCTATTTTAGCCAGAGAAGTCTGACAACTCAGAAATAAGCAAATACATCTGGTTAAAGTACTCTGGCAATACCATGGACTCGAGGAAGCAAATTGGGAGCCAAAATCAACCACTAAAACTCAATATCCTCAGTTGTTCTCATTAGGTATAAATTTTAAGGGCAAAATTCTTTTAAAGGGGAGAGAATTGTAAGGCCCCAAACTATACCCTAGATGAAATGTTACATATTCATAAAAGTATATGTGATAGGTGTTAAAATTGTGATATGATTGTAAATTGCATATGTCTTGAATTTTGGTTTAATGGATCATATTTAGTGAGTTGGAATTAATTGTTACCATTAAATATTTGAGGTATTAAAATGGACATTTGGAATAGGAAAATGTCTAGTGGTAAGATACGTTAGTACATGAAAATTAGTATGACTAAGCATATACTTTGAATGACATTTGGCAACATTGGTTGAGTGACAAGTGGCCTAATTGAATTGTGACATTTGGAAACCACATATGAAGACATGTTATGGTTTCATTGAAGGACGAGTAGCTTACCTTCATGTGTGACATGTGGCTTGATTAAATCAAGAACATCTAGCATCCAAAGAGTTAGGTAGTTGGTGAATCATCCTTCATTTGTAATGTTTCGGTCTTCTCTCTTCATTTTGCTCCTCTCCACCGAAACTCTCTTTTACACCAATTACATCTAGATTTTTGCTTCAATTTAGATTATCAACACTTAAAATCCTTACTAGATACTGCATCAAGGAAGTACATTATGTTATCTTCTACACTGGTTTTTTGGTGCTAAGCTTTTCACCTTGATTTTATACATATGTTGGTTGCTTTGAAGGGGTAGATTAGCTGGTTCTTTGGAATGGAAAATTGAAGCTAATTAGGTAAGGGAATTCTAAACTTGATAGCATGTATTAGTACAAGTTTTATGATAATTGAATTAGCATGAAGTATGTGTTATGATATTGATAATTAGGCACTGGAAAAATAATTATGGTTTGGCAAATGCTATTTTGGTTTTAATGTTTGTAAGATAGTAAGTTATATGTTGTCTAATGATTGATTTTTGAACTGGGCTTTTGAGTGTAAGATGAGGAATTTGTTAAGAGAAGTATCCTAGATGAAAATGGTACATTGCTAGTTAATTTGCATGTGTCTTTAGCGTTGCTTTTGCATAATAAAACTGAAGTGAGTTTATTGTAGTGGTTCCACTGAATAAACATCACTATTTTACCCATATTATGATCTGTAGATATCCAAAATGGGATGATTTTAATTGTAGATTATACACATACATATGTATACAATTTTTATGAAGGAATAGAATTTTATTTATGTCTCTAAGTGTTTTGAAATTTGGCTTGAAATTGAGCACTAGTCGTTGTCCCTTTTTGAGAACAGTCTGTAGTATTATGGGTATAACTTTGGGAATAATGAACCAAACTGCATTAACTTTATTTCGTTAGAAACTTAAAACATAAAGGAACATTTGTATAGAAGAACATATTGCCTAGAAATCTCAGTTTCTATGTCAGAATGGTCATACAAAACTGACTCGAAAACCTATCCTGAGAAAAAAATTGGAATTGGGTACAACCATGCATCACACCCATTTTCAACCTAAACACAAATCTTTCCTAATCCAAATGCTACTGAATCTCCTCCAAAACTCTTTCGGGTATCACCATAATTTAGTAAACCTAGATGATGTTACATTAATTGAGTAGAAGTTAATCTAGTTTTGGACTATTATTTTAGGTAATAACTTAAAGAATGTGTGATTATTTAATAATGTGTCTAACGTTAACATGTATGGTATGTTCAAGATGAATGTGTTCTTAAGAATACAAATGCATTTCAAGGGTTTGATGTGATGTGAATTGGATATGGATGTTTGTGAATTGGGAATTTCTATGATGTTATGTAATATGTAATGACTTAATGTTTCATTGATGTATTAATGCAAATGCTTATGTTTATAAGACATATTGAGTTTAATCGAATAGGAGTGAATTCGTTCAATTTCAGAAAAATGTAAAAAGATATATGTTATATACTACATTAGTTGTTTTTGGTTTTGAAATCTGAAATGATTTGTTTTCAAACTACCAAGTCCTAGTTGTGGGTAAATAGGCATGACTCGAAGGGTCTGCAGCTACTCCTGTGACACTTTGATGTCGACATTTATTGACATTCTAGTGTCTCCTGAGATACTTTGGTGTTTGAGACATAAGTCCCTCCTATTCTCTGATACCAATCATAGGTATCTTCTTTTATGGTCCCGTTACCCACTTCTGTAAAAAAGATTAATAGGTTAACCTAATTTGTATTCTGATACATGTTCAATTATGTTATAAACAAGCTTTAATACGAAATAAGATACATTCTGACCTGATTCTAAATGAATTCTGATTTGAAGTTCTGATCTGTTCTGGCACAATTATGTTCTATTTTTAAGACTTGCGCATTCTGTTTCGAAGCAATTACATTCTGTTATGATATTTATATTTTTTATTCTGTATTGACAAATCATAAACTGTTCTAAGACACGTAATTTTTGGGTTGCTTTTGAATATGAATAATTAAAGACTGCTTATGATATGATTTGATTCTGAGCATGAGAATGTTAGACGACAGTTAGAAACAATTGCCATTGATATCTTGTTTAATTATTCCCCACTAAGCTATATACTTAGCATGGTGGATTTGCCTTTGTAAAGGTTCTAATAAGAAGACTTAAAGTTGGGTCAATCACAGTGGCCAATGAAGGACCTAATATGTTTGGAAGATGTTTTATTTGAAATGTTTTGATTTGTATCTTATAATATGAGACATTTTATATTTTGTGTAAATGGTTCATAATAACTATAATACATGATGAAGTTAGATTTAAGGTATGCATATGATAAAGACAATGTGTAAATTATGTTTTGTATATAACATAATTTATGTAATGTGAAGTATGTTGCCTTATTTTCTTTTAAGTGTTGGAGTAATATGGTATATTTTAGGTATGATTTATGTGGCATCTGTATATCCTCTTTGGGGGTATTTGGGTGTTACATCGTTTGGTATTAGAGCATAGTTTAGACGATTCTGGTTTAGCCAATGCTTAACTATTGTTTATACTTGGTTATAAGAGTTGTGTTTGACCTGATGCGGCTGTCTCATGTTTTGGTTTTAGATTTGAGTATGGAAAGATCTCATAAAGCTGTTGACGAGGTTGTGGAGAGTAATAATCCTGTACGATCTCATCCATCTATATTGGGAACCTTTGAGGTCAATCGAGGTGAAGCTGAAGTGCCACCTCCTCCACCTCTAACTTAGGGGGAGGCTTTGGTTAAGCTGTTGCAATACATGATGCTGTTATTACATCTTATAACCACACCCAAATTTCCGATTGATCAGTTGCGAAAGTATGGAGCTAAGGAATTTACTGGAACATCTCTAGACAAGTATGAAAAGGCGTAATTTTGTTTAGAAAAAGTGAAGAGGATATTAGATGAAATTAGTAGCCTACCTGAATGGATGGTGCATTATGCTGTCTCCCTTCTTCAAGGAGTAGCTTATGAATGGTCGAAGTTTGTTCTAAGAAGTCCTCGATTACCGAAGTTTCTAACTTGGGATTTCTTTTCCCAAAAGTTTAAAGCCAAAAATGTGTTGGAAGCCTATAGAAAGGAGAAGTGTAACCAGTTTCTGAACCTGAAGCTGAGAAATTTGTTTGTTGCTGAGTATGACAAAGAATTTAATCGACTCAGCAAGTATGCACCTAAACCCATACTTATTGAGGAGTTTCGGTGTCATCAGTTTGAAGATGGTTTAAATGATTCGATCAAAGAGCATTTGGCGGCAAGTACTCTCTTGTAATAAGTAAGTTACCATCAGCTGGTACAATCTGCCATAAAGATAGAGAAGCAAGAGATGGTTAGTGGAGAAAGGGGTTAGCGAAGAAGTTTTATTAGAGAAGGTCAGTCCTCGAGTAAGAGAAGTCATGAAGGTGCCTCCAGTGCTCAAAATTTTACTCAGAGATCTGTAGCTAGGGGAAAGCGACAGGACTTTCCCTTATCGGCTGATTCTGATAGGGGTTCTTCTGTGGGTCGAGTTTCTGGTGCTCCGGAGTTCCCTTATTGCTCCAAACATCATTGGGGTATTTATCGAAGACCTATGGGTGCATGTTATCGATGTGGTAGCACTGAGCATTTGATAACCACTTGTACTATGAGATAGCCTCAGACATTACAAGCTAGTAGAGAGGTTTCTCATGCATTTGTTAGAAATAAAGGACGCGGTAGAGGTTGTAGAGGATTTGGACAGATTAGACCTAATCCAAATACTAGATCAGAAACTGTTGATCAACCTGTCGTGCCATCTGCTACAGCTCGAGCTTATGCTTTGAAAGCTCATGAGGATCAAGATGCACTTGACGTTATTGCGGGTACTATTTTTCTCTTTGATTATGAAATGCATGCTTTGATTGATCTTGGATCTACTTATTCTTATATTTGTGTTAGAGAAATGTTTGTTAAAGTGATACTTGTAGATCAGTTAGAATATGATATCCATGTAACCAGTCTTTTAGGTAGTAGTGTGTTGGTTAATTAGGTTGATAGAAATTGTCTTGTTATGATCCAAGGAAGTGATTTTGTAGCGAATTTGATTAAATTGCCTTTTTATGAATTTGATTTGATTTTAGGTATGGATTGTTTATCCAAGCATCAGCCAGTGGTTGATTGTAATGTTAAGACAGTTGTGCTTAGGAATCCTGATCATTCTGAAATAGTACTGCATGGGATCCGCACTAGTTCTCTAGCTTAGGAAGGGGTGTGAAGCTGATCTAGCTTGTATGATTGAGTCTAAGAAAAAGAGTGTTAAACTACAAAACATTCTAGTGGTGAGTGAATTTCTAGATGTGTTTCCTGAAAAGCTACCCGGACTTCCTCTTGAAAAGGAACTAGAGTTGTCTATTAAAGTTATGCCTAGCACTGCTCCTATATCCAAAGTACCGTATAAGATGGCTCCTACTGAATTGAAGTAGTTAAAGGTTCAGTTGCAAAAGTTACTGGATAAAGCGTTCATTCGACCCAGTGTGTGACCCTGGGGAGCATCAGTTTTGTTTGTTAAGAAGAAAGATGTTACTCTCTGGATTTGCATTGATTACAGGCAACTGAACAGAGTCACCATGAAGAATAAATATCTGTTGCCAGGGATAGAAGATCTGTTTGATCAATTGAAAGATGCAAGAGTATTTTGAAAGATAGATCTGCGATCAAGATACTATCAACTTCAGCTAATGGATGTGGATGTTCCAAAGACTGCATTCAGGACCCGTTAGGGACATTATGAATTCTTAGTAATGCCATTCGGGTTAATTAATACTCCAGTTGCATTCATGTATATGATATAATGAATAGAGTGTTTAGGCGGGCCCTATTTAAACCAGTTTATAGTGGTGTTTGTAGATGATATCCTAGTATATTCCAAGAATAAAAATCATGTTGAGCATTAGCGAGTTGTGTTACAAACCCTACGGGAAAAATAGTTGTATGTTAAGATGAGTATGTGTGATTTTTGGCTTCAGGAAGTATCTTTTTTAGGACATGTTGTATCTTCTCAATGGATTAGAGTTGATCCCAGTAAGATTGAAGCAATTGTGAAGCCACCACAGAGTGTGACAGAAGTGAGAAGTTTTCTGGATTTAGCAGGTTCCTATTGCCAGTTTGTGAAGGGATTCTCGATGATAGCATCCCCTTTGACTAAACTGCTACAAAAAGGAGTGAAGTATGAATGGTCTGCTAGATGTTAAACTAGTTTTCATTAACTTAAAAGAATGCTTACTGAAGCTCCTGTATTGGCTCAACCCACTTCTGGTAAGGAATATGTTATGTTTAGTGATGCATCTAGAAATGATCTGGGTTGTGTTTTGATGCAAGATGGTAAGGTAGTTGCATATGCCTCTAGGCAACTGAAGCCTCACAAACTAAACTACTCTACACATGATCTTGAACTTACAGTAGTAGTGTTTACTTTGAAAATATGGCAGCACTACTTGTATGGTGAAAAGTGTAGGATTTTTACTGATCATAAAAGTTTGAAGTACCTGCTTACTCAGAAGGAACTTAATCTGAGACAACAACGTTGGTTGGAACTATTTAATGGTTATGATTACGTTGTGGATTACCATAGAGGTAAGGCTAATGTCATGGCAGATGCCTTGAGTCGGAATACTATTTTAGCATTATCAGTACAGCGAAGTGAAAGAAGACTTGTATCTGATGAGGCTTTAATAGCTCAGTTGAAAGTTAGGCCTACCTTGAACAAGAAATTTGTGATGCTCATAAAGTTAATGATATGTTGCAACAACTTATTTTGGCGACTCAAGAAGGTAAATAACCAAACTTTTCTGTGAAAGGAGATGGTGATCTATATTATAAAGATCAATTATGTGTGCCAGCTAATGATGAATTGAAGAGAAAGTTATTGTTTGAGGCCTATAATAATGTCTTTACATTACATCCTGGTGGAAATAAGATGTATCAAGATCTGAAGCAGCATTACTCGTGGTCAGGTATGAAACGTGATGTAGTAAATTATGTAACTAAATGTTTGATATGTCAGCAGGTTAAAGCTAAGCACCAAGTTCCTTCCGGTTTATTACATCTTATTTTAGTTCCTCAATGGAAATGGGATAACATTACTATGGATTTTGTCACTGGACTTCCTCTTACTCAAAGGAAGCATGATGCTATATGGGTGATTGTTGACAAGTTCACCAAGTCTGGCCACTTTCTACTTGTTCGTCCTAATTATTCATTGGATAGGCTTAACGATCTATATATGAATAAGATAGTGAAGTTACATGGGTGCCTCTATCTATTATTTCTGATCATGATCCTCGATTTACTTTGAGATTTTGGAAAAGTCTGCAAAAGACTTTGGGTGCTCAAGTTAAGTTCAGTTTTGCTTTCCATCCCCGAATAGATGGACAATCTGAGCGGGTTATTCAGATATTGTGTAACATCCCACTACCATAGAATATATACCCGAACATCTATGAGGATATTCAAGTACATATCCTATGATAATAGTATGTTAAAGCAAACATAATCTCTTAAATGGCATCATAAAGAATACACAGTACTTCAAAACCTCAACTCTTCATTTCATTAGTTCACAAAAGTTTACATTGTAGTTATTAAAACCAACATTTACATTACCAAACATGAGAAAGTTTACAACCATTTATACATAATTTCTACATGATATAAGTAAACTACATAGAAACAACTATAACTTCTCAGATGCCAGCTGACAGACCTTTAAGCCATATCTTAATCTAAAATGTTCTTATAGAGAATCTTAGAAATCTAGGTCTCCTATCTTGTACCTGAAAAGCCACGTTGCAATTTTTGATGAGTTTTGCAAACTCAATGAGTGAACCATCATTGATGATCTCACTCTAGTCAAATACACAAATATCACACAACCAATCAATTTCACAAGATTTTCCATCATAATAAGACATAATGAATGTCATATATTTTACATACATTCTTTCAGAACATGTATAACCTAATCACTCATATTATCATGGCATATCACTTTATCATCACAATTTCATAAAAGGTTTCATAAGCATATATTTCATAATCATAAATATACAAAGTTAAATGCATATGAGACTCTAGATTTGTTATTATTTGATGAGACTAAGTTCCTTTCAGATATAGATACAGATAATGGCCCATTAGGCTCAGTCAAATACAGAATCACGGAGCAAAGCTCTACGTGCAGAATTTTAAGCTTGAAACTCTTTAAGACTGGCTACTCTGATCACAACGCATTTATCTGAACATGCATTTTATGAAATGTATCAAATAACATAATATGCCATAAATAGCATTCACTTATGATGCACAGATAGAATTTTATATCTATCGGACCTCAGTCTGGCATTCAACCTTCGTTGAGTATTCAGAAATCATTCAGAATTCAGTTGCAAACAGATATCATTCAAATTTTAGATGAAAACAGAACACTTCCAATACATTCCCAAATATCAAACTCCTCGGATCATTAAAGTTTGGAATTCACATACAGATCACAAACAGTCTAATAATTGGAAGTTAAATAGAATAAATCAATCCTAGGAAGATCATCTAGGTTGACTCACAGTATGCTCCAATTTATGCTATTGCCTGGATGGTGCGACAATTTATGAATGGCGTCTGACTTGAGCATCTAAAATCATACAATTCACATTACAAAGTTGATCAATCAAACACATATTCATTTATGCACATATATACATATGTCATGTTTAATGCATGCTTAATTGACTTTTCCCGGGTATGTAACCTTATTCAAATTTCTTAACCATTTAACATCATACTTTGTATACTACCATTTTGCAATCAGGTTTGTACCTTTAAAATAGCTTGATTTACTCCAAATTCATCAATCATACTTTACACTTATCCTTGAACATTTCCATGATCTAAAAGCTTCTTATAATACACACACAATTGGTACTTTACATTTGAAATTTTAGCAAGCTAAATCTATACATTAATCAAAATTTTCCAGCAACTTATACTCATACATTCACCTAATTCTCATTCAAAAATACCATATGTTCTTCATTACCCATTCATCCATACCTTATACACATTATTCATATCCTAAAGATCATATTTGCATTAAAAGAATTCATTTATTCCTTTAACAAATCCGAATTTCCAAATTTGAACTCAGCACATCAAAACAGTCCCTTCTTTAAGTTATGACTTCAATTAACTACATAAACTTATCAAAATATCTTCTTGCCAAACTGTTTCACAGAATCATTAATAAGACATCAAGAATCATTTTTCATGTTTTATAGTTTGACTAATTCGAGCTTTAAAGTCCCTAAAAAATTAGGAAATAATATAAGGTTCATGCACAGGGGTCTGTCATAGGTAGTATTAGGAAAACATGCATAAATCAAGTTCTAGTCACTATTTAATCATGCCACTTTCACAGAGGTCAATCTAACACCTATATCTACAATGTTTATTCTTTTATTTTCTTCAAATTCATGCCCTAAATAGATGTAAAATAGGTCAAAAGATACAACTATAATTTTCTATATTTTTTCTCAAGACAGATTTTTGGGTCAATTTTGCATAACCCTTTTTGACATAGAAAATGAGGTATTTAGGCAATACATCCTTCTAAACAAATGGACCTATATGTCTTAAGTTCCTAATTACATTACGTTCATTTAGTTTGGGTCAGTATTCTGCGATTTATACTCAAATTAATACAGACTGTTCTCACATGGAAACAACACCCAGTACTCAACTTCAAACCAACTTTTGAAAACCTTAGAAATAGAATTCACAATAGATTCCTTCATTAAAATTGTAGCCATATGTCTCTATGTTAATATAAATAAAAAAATAATCCTATTTGGAAATCGAAAGATCAAGATATGGCTAAAATACATATGGATGTTCAGTGAAAACACTCCATCTAACATATTCCAGCACACTTCATCTTCAACCTTACATGCAATTCATTCTAATTCAAGCATCATTCTCATACCATTTAACATGTTATAAAGCTCAGATTGTTACTTACTTGTTAGGCTTTCAGTTGAACTCAAAATTTAGATTAAATTAAGTCTCCATGTAAGCAAAATTCATCACAAACTTAAGGTGAAAACAGGTTGATTTTGGACAGCAAGATGAAGGTAACTTTCAACTGATTTTCTTGGCTATTTTGTGAAGAATAGATGTCTAGCTTTGATGTAGCAATTAAGCAAGGATTAGATCAAAATGCAGAGAAGGAAGCTTGGAGTGAGTTTCGATGGAGAGCAAGGAAGGAGGTGTAGAAAGATCCAGCATAAAGTTTGCCACCTAAACTTGATGCAATGCAAGATGGCTTCATCCTTCATTGACACATGTCATTTGGCATGTCTTGCATTTTTTCTAAGGCATGTCTTACATTTTTCCTAAGGCATGTCTTACATTTGCCTATTCAAGATGCTGCCACTAAGCCTTACATTTAGTAGCCATTTGTCTCATACTAATCAATCCACATGTCACTCCAACATTGGTCTACTTATTACATACTAATTGATCCATTTGTCATTCATTTACTAGTCCATTTGTTACACATTTAACTATGCCAAATATCACTCAATTTTAGGCTTAATCTAATTTTCCACTTATCAATTTATCTTACCACTTGACATTTTTCCTAGTCTAAATGTACATTTTAATTTAACAATCTCCCAATTAATCACAATTAAATTCCAATTTACTAATTGAAATCCAATCATACCAAAATTCAAGACATATCAATTCATAATTCACATCATGTTCACTTAACATTTTTCATACCCTGGGACATGCCAATTCAGTGCATATGCTTACTTGTAATGTGTACAAATATCAATTCGTGCATGAATGCTAATGTTATGCATGCATATGCAATACTTAATCTAGGATTAAACCCTAAACATATACCAGAAAATAGGATATTACATATTGGAAGATATGCTTCGAGGTTATGTGTTAGAATTCCTAGGAAGTTGGGATAACTATCTTTCTCTGATGGAGTCTGCTTACAACAACAGTTATCAGACTAGTATTGGCATGGCGCCTTAAAAAGCCCTATACGGTATGAGATGTAGAACTCCGGTATATTGGACTGAATTAAGTGAAAACAAGATGATCGGGCCTGATATTGTGAAAGATACTGAAGAGAAAGTTCAAGCTATCTAACAAAGAATGACAGTTGCCAGTGATAGGTGGAAGTCCTATGCTGATTTAAAAAGAAAAGATATTGAGTATCAAGTAGGTGATAAGGTATTCCTAAAAGTATCGCCATGGAACCATATACTTTGATTTAGGAAGAAAGGTAAGATCAGCCCACGTTATACTGGTCTTTATGAGATTCTTAAGAGAGTCAGACTAGTAGCTTATCAATTAGCTCTTCTTAAAGAATTGGCCAAGTTAAATAATATGTTTCATGTTTCCATGTTGAGAAAATATTGGTCTGATTATACACATAAGATTCCTATGCAAGAAATTCAAGTACAACTGGATTTCACTTATAAAGAAGGGCCTACGTCTATTTTAGTTAGAGAAGTCTGACAACAAAGAAATAAGTAAATACCTCTGGCAACACCATAGACTTAAGGAAGCAAATTGGGAACCAGAATCGACCATGAAAACTCAATATCCTCAGTTCTTCTCATCAGGTATGAATTTTGAGGACAAAATTCTTTTAAGGAGGAGAGAATTGTAAGGCCCTAAACTATACCCTAGTTGAAATGTTACATATTCATGAAAGTATATGTGATAGGTGTTAAAATTGTGATATGATTGTAAATAGCATATCAATTGTAAGGCCCCAAACTATACCCTAGTTCTAAGGGTTTGATGTGATATGAATTGGATATGGATGTGTGTGAATTGGGAATTTCTATGATGTTATGTAATATGTAATGACTTAATGTTTCATTGATATATTGATGCAAATGCTTATGTTTATAAGACATATTGAGTTTGATCGAAAGGGAGTGAATTTTTTCAATTTCATAAAAATGTAATAAAGATATATGTTATAAACTACATTAGTTGTTTGTGGTTCTGAAATCTGAAATGGTTTGTTTTCAAACTACCAAGTCCTAGTCGTGAGTAAATAGGTAAGCCTAAAAGGGCCTGTAGCTGCTCCTGTGACACTTTGGTGTCGACACTTCGATCTCTCCTAATATTGACACTTCACTGTCTCCTGATATCGATACTCTAGTGTCTCCTGATATAGATACTTCAGTGTTTAAAACATAAGTCTCTCCTGTTCTGTGATACCAATCATAGGTATCTTCTATTTTAGTCTCGTTACCCACTTCTGTAAAAAGGATTAACAGGATAACTTAGTTTGTATTCTGATACATGTTTGATTATGTTATGAGCAAGTTTTGATTAAAAATAAGATACATTCTGATATGATTCTAGGCGAATTTTGATTTGATATAAGTTTTGACCTATTCTGGCATAATTATGTTCTATTTTGAGACTTGTGTATTTTGTTTAGAAGCAATGACATTCTGTTCTGATATTTATATGTTTTGTTCTGTATTGATGAATCATAAACTGTTCTGAGACATGTAATATTTAGGTTGCTTTTGAATATGAATAATTAAAGACTACTTATGATGTGATTTGATTCTGAGCATGAGAATGTTAGTAGACTATTAAAAATAGTCGTCATTGATATCTTGTCTAGTTATTCCCCTCTATGCTATATGCTTAACACGGTGGATTTACCTCTGTGTAGGTTCTGATAAGAAGACTTAAAGTTGGGACAACTGTACTTGCCAATGAAGGACTTAATATGCTTGGAAGATGTTTTCATTGAATTGTTTTGAGTTGTATCTTATAATATGAGACATTTTGTATTTTGTGTAAATGGTTCAAATAACTATAATACAGGATGGAGTTGGATTTAACGCATGTATATAATAAGGACAATATGTAAATTATATTCTATATATAACATAATTTATGTAATGTGAAGTATATTGACTTATTTTGTTTCAAGTGTTGGAGTAATATGGTATGTTTTAGGTATGTTTTGTGTGGCATCTATATATCCTCTTAGGGGTATTTGGGTGTTACATCGTTTGGTATCAGAGCATGGTTTAGGTGATTCTGGTTTAACTAGTGCTTAACTATTGTTTATACTTAGATATAAGAGTTGTGTATGGCCTAATACAGGTTGTCCCATGTTTTGGTTTTAGATTTGATTATGGAAATATCTCATAAAGTTGTTGTCGAGATTGCAGAGAGTAATAATACTATACAATCTCATCCATCTATATCGGGACCTTTGAGGTCAATTGAGGTGAAGCTGAAGGGCCACCTCTTCCACCTCCAACTCAAGGGGATGCTTTGGTTAAGATGTTGCAAGACATTATGACATTATTACATCTTATGACCACAGCCAAAGTTTTGATATATCAGTTGCAGAAGTATGGAGCTGAGGAATTTATTGGAACATCTCTAGAGGAGTTTGAAAAGGCAAAATTTTGTTTAGAAAAAGTGAAGAGGGTATTAGATGAAATTAGTTGCCTACCTGAACGGATGGTGTACTGTGTTGGCTCCCTTCTTCAAGGAGCAGCCTATGAATGGTGGAAGTTTGTTATGAGAAATCCTCGATTACCGAAGCTTCTGACTTAGGATTTCTTTTCTCAAAAGTTTAAATCCAAATATGTGTTGGAAGCCTATAGAAAGGATAAGTGGAAGTAGTTTCTGAACCTGGAGCAGGGAAGTCTGTCTGTTGCTAAATATGATAGAGAATTTAATCGACTTAACAAGTACGCACCTGAACCCATACCTGCTAAAGAGTTTCGGTGTCATTAGTATAAAGATGGTTTAAATGATTCAATCAAAGAGCATCTAGCAGAAATTACTCTCTTGTAGCAAGTGAGATACCATCAACTGATGCAAGTTGCCATAAAGATAGAGAAGCAGGAGATGGTTAGGAGAGAAAGGGGTCAGTAAAGAATTTTTATTATAGGAGGCCAGTCCTCGGGTAAGAGAAGTCATGAAGGTGCCTTCACTGCTCAAGAATTTGCCCAGGATCTGTAGTTAGGGGAAAGCGACAGGACTTTCCCTTACCGGTTTATTCTGGTAAGGGTTCTTCTGTAGGCCGAGATTCTGGTGCTCTAGAGTGCCCTCATTGCTCCAAACATCATTGGGGTACTTGTCGAAAAGCTACAGGTACATGTTATCGATGTGGTGGCACTGAGCATTTGATAGCCACTTGTCCTATAAGATAGCCTCAGACATTACAAGCTAGTTGAGATGTTTCTCATGCATCTGCTAGAAATAAAAGACGCGATAGAGGTCGTGGAGGATTTGGACAGATTAGACATAATCCAAGAACTAGATCAGAAATTGTTGTACGACCTGTTGTGCCATCTGCCACAGTTCAAGCTTATGCTTTGAAAGCTTGTGAGGATCAGGATGCACCTGAAGTCATTGCAGATACTATTTTCTCTTTGATTCTGAAATGCATGCTTTGATTGATCTTGGATCCACTCATTCTTATATTTATGTTGGAAAATTTTTTGATAAAGTGATGCTTGTAGATCAGTTAGAGTATGATATTCATGTAACTAGTCCTCTAGGTAGTAGTATGTTGGTTAATTAGGTTTATAGAAACTGTCCTGTTATAATCCAAAGAAATGATTTTATAATAGATCTGATTAGATTGCCTTTTCATGAATTTGATTTGATTTTGGGCATGGATTGGTTATACAAGCATCAGGCAGTGGTTGATTGTAATGCTAAGACAGTTGTGCTTAGGAAACTTGATCAATCTGAAATAGTAATGCATGGCGTCCGCACTGGTTCTCTAGCTAATGTGGTATCTGCTATGCAAGCTCGAAAGTTCCATAGGAATGGGTGTGAGGCTTATCTAGCTTTTATGCTTGAGTCTAAGAAAGAGAGCATTAAACTGCAAGACATTCCAGTGGTGAGTGAATTTTTAGATGTGTTTCCTGAAGAGCCACCCGGACTCCCTCCTAAAAGGGAAGTAGAGTTGTCTATTAAAGTTATGCCTAGCACTGCTCCTATATCCAAAGTACCGTACAGGATGGCTCTTACTGAATTGAAGGAGTTGAATGTTCAGTTGCAAGAGCTACTAGATAAAGGGTTCATTTGACCCAGTGTGTCACCTTGGGGAGCATCAGTTTTGTTTATTAAGAAGAAAGATGTTACTCTCCAGATGTGCATTAATTACAGGCAACTGAACAGAGTCATTGTGAAGAATAAGTATCCATTGCCAAGGATAAAAGATCTGTTTGATCAATTGAAAGACGCAGGAGTATTTTCAAAGATAGATATATGATTAGGATAATATAACTTCGGGTAAAAGATGTGTATGTTCCAAAGACTGCATGCAGGACTCGTTATGGACATAATGAATTCTTAGTAATACCATTCGGGTTAATTAATGCTCCAACTGCATTTATGGATATGATGAATAGAGTGTTTAGGCCCTATTTAAACCAGTTTGTAGTGGTATTTGTAGATAATATCCTGGTCTATTCCAAGAATAAACATGATCATGTTGAGCATCAACAGGTTATGTTACAAACCCTACAGGAAAAATAGTTGTATGCTAAGTTAAGTAAGTGTGATTTCTGGCTTCAAGAGGTATCTTTTTTAGCACATGTTGTATCTTCTCAAGGGATTAGAGTTGATCCCAGTAAGATTGAAGCAATTGTTAACTGAAAGCCACCACGAAGTGTGACAAAAGTGAGAAGTTTTTAGGTTTGGCAGTTACTATCGCCAGTTTATGAAGGGATTCTTGATGATAGCATCCCTTTTAACTAAACTGCTATGAAAAGGAGTGAAGTATGAATGGTCTGTTAGATGTCAAACTAGTTTTGATCAACTTAAAAGAATGCTTACTAAAGCTCCTGTATTGGCTTAACCCACTTCTGGTAAGGAAGATGTTATGTTTAGTGATGCATCTGGAAATAGTTTGGGCTGTGTTTTGATGCAAGATGGTAAGGCAATTGCATATGCCTCTAGGCAACTGAAGCCTCACAAACGAAACTAGCCTACATATGATCTTAAACTTACAACGGTAGTGTTTTCTTTGAAATTATGGCAGCACTACTCGTACGGTGAAAAGTGTAGGATTTTTACTCATCATAAAAGTTTGAAGTACCTGCTTACTCAGAAGGAACTTAATCTGAGACAACGACGTTGGTTGGAACTGTTTAAAGATTATGATTGCATTGTGGATCACCATCCGGTTAAGGCTAATGACGTGGCTGATGTCTTGAGTCCGAAGACTATTTCAGCATTATCAATGCAGCGAAGTGAAAGAAGACTTGTATCTGATGAGGCTTTAATAACTTAGTTGAAAGTTAGGCCTACCTTGAGGCAAGAAATTTATGGTGCTCAAAAAGTTGATGATAAGTTGCAACAACTTATTTTGGTGACTCGAGAAGGAAAATGATAGTTATCGATTGCATTGTGCTTTAGGATTTAATTTGTTATATATTTAGTATGAATTTGAGTGTTGAATGTGTATTTAGGTTTTAATTGTGATAGTTTGTGTGTTTAAGTGTTTTTATGGGTTGGTATGAGATTTTGAGCTTAATTGTTATATTTTTGAGGTACCTTGATGGGTTTGTTAGTGTTTCAGGGTAAACGACGAAGAACAGAGAAGTTGCGAGGAGATTTCGGGCCAAAGACATAACCCACGATCGTGCACTTCAGGCATGGTTATGACAGAGAGCTTCCATCCAGCAGCTTTTGGACAGCCTTTTGACAGAGCACTCGCCTCAGCAAAATTCAAAAAACCCTAATAAGCTATTGAAAGATTCAAAGGAGACAAAGGAAGAGAGATACAGAGACAAAGCTTGACACAAAGTACTTCCCAGAATATGTGGTTTCCCACAGTCGTTGTCTCTACGAATCCATCCCGACAGTATTTTGGATTTTTATTTCAATTTTATTGATGTATGATATTGGGATAATGTTGTGAATGTTGATTTTGTCTAAACTCACCTTAGGGTTTTTAATTCTTGAGATTTATGCAATTTAATTCGTTGTGTTTTAATTGAGTTATTTTTGTGATTCAATATTTGATTGTAATAATTCGACAACAAACTAAAAAGGTGAGTCGAGTGAATTTAATCAATTTGGGCTAACATAAGTTAGGTGAATTGATAGATAAGAATTGGATCAAACTAGTGTAATTGTGTAACGAGAGATCGAGCATAGGTTCCCGATAGGTTAATAGACAACTTTAGAACTAATTTAAGTTTTGGGTCAATTGTGAATCGTGTGATCATAATTTCATAATTTAAATTAGGGATTATTAATTAGGGTTTAAGGATTATAACTCGAGAGAGAGTAATCCACCATAGGATCGTTTAGACTCGGTAACTCAATAATTGCATAATTGATTAGATTGTCATTAATTTTGAATTAAAACCCCCTTTCTCTCAATTGGTAGTTCCTAGGTTGATTTTGGATTAGACTATGTGATTTATTACTGTTTATTATTTTCAAAATTTAATTCTCATAATTTATTGTTTGATTTATTGATTTTCTACATTAATTGTTTATTTTAGATTATTGTACTTAGTGTCACCTTAGATTTTAGGACTAGTTTAGCCCTCCTCGTGGGATCGATATCTTAGGTACTACGCGAATGACCCGTGAGCTTGCAGAATTTACGAAGGTTAATAAATATTAAAACTGAGCGTGTGTAGCCTTACAATCAGCCAATAACCAGACTTTTCTGTGAAAGGAGATGGTGATCTATATTATAAAGTTCAATTGTGTGTGCTAGCTAATGATGAATTAAAGAGAAAGTGATTGTTTGAGGCCCATAATACTGTCTTTACAATGCATCCTGGTGGAAATAAGATAAATCAAGATCTGAAGCAGCATTATTAAAAGATATGCTTTGAGGATGTGTGTTAGAATTCCCAGGAAGTTGGGATAACTATCTTTCTCTGATGGAGTTAACTTATAACAACAGTTATCAGACTAGTATTGGCATGGCGCCTTATAAAGCCCTATATGGTAGGAGGTGTAGAACTCTAGTATGTTGGACTAAATTAAGTGAAAACAAGATGATCAGGCCTGATATTGTGAAAGATACTGAAGAGAAAGTTCAAGTTATCCAACAAAGATTGAAAGCTACCAGTGATAGGCAGAAGTCCTATGCTGATTTAAAAAGAAAAGATATTAAGTACAGGTAGGTGATAAGGTATTCCTAAAAGTATCACTATGGAAACATATACTTCAGTTTGGGAAGAAAGGTAAGCTCAGCCCACGTTATACTGGTTCTTATGAGATTCTTAAGAGAGTCGGACCAGTAGCTTATCAATTAGCTCTTCCTGAAGAATTGGCCAAGTTGCATAATATGTTTCATGTTTCCATGTTAAGAAAATATCTGTATGATTATACATATAAGATTCCTATGCAAGAAATTCAAGTACAACCAGATTTGACTTATGAAGAAGGACCTGTGTCTATTTTAGTTAGAGAACTCTG
This sequence comes from Erythroxylum coriaceum, assembly GCA_026874005.2. Taxonomy (NCBI): domain Eukaryota; kingdom Viridiplantae; phylum Streptophyta; class Magnoliopsida; order Malpighiales; family Erythroxylaceae; genus Erythroxylum; species Erythroxylum coriaceum. The sequence continues at coordinate 4,869,728 of JANQAP020000569.1, forward strand.
ACAACACATAAATAAGCAAATACCTCTGGTTAAAGTATTCTGGCAACACCATGGACTTGAGGAAGCAAATTGGGAGCCAGAATCGACGATGAAAACTCAATATCCTTAGTTGTTCTCATCAAGTATGAATTTTGATGAAGAAATTCTTTTAAGGGAGAGAGAATTGTAAGGCCCCAAATTATACCCTAGTTGAAATGTTACATATTCCTGAAAGTATATATGATAGGTGTTAAAATTGTGATATGATTGTAAATTGCATATGTATTGAATTTTGGTTTACTGGATAATACTTAGTGAGTTGGAATTAATTGTTACCATTAAAAAATTGAGGTATTAAAATGGACATTTGGAATAGGAAAATCTCTAGGGGTAAGATAAGTTAGTACATGAAAATTAGTATGACTAAGCCTATACTTTGAATGACTTTTGGCAACATTGGTTAAGTGACAAATGGCCTAATTGAATTATGACATTTGTCAACCACATATGAATACATATATATGGTTTCATTGAAGGACAAGTAGCTTACCTTCATGTGTGACATGTGGCTTGTTTAAATCAAGAATGTCTAGCATCCAAAGAGTTAGGTAGGTGGTGAATCATCCTTCATTCTTAATGTTTCAGCCTTCTCCCTTCATTTTGCTCCTCTCCATCGAAACTCTCTCTTATGCTGACTACTTCTATATTTTTGCTTCAATTTGGATTATCAACACTTAAAATTCTTGCTAGATACTGCATTAAGGAAGTTGATTACGTTATCTTCTATAATGTTTTCTTGGGGTTAAGATTTGCTCCTTGATTTGGACGTGTGTTGGTTGCTTGGAAAGGGTAGATTAGCTGGTTCTTTGGAGTTGAAATTTGAAGTTAATTAGGTAAAGGAATTCTAAACTTGATAGCATATATTAATACAGGTTTTATGATAATTGAATTGGCATGAAGTATGTGTTATGATGATGATAATTAGGTGCTTGAAAAATAATTCTGGTTTGGCAAATGCTGTTTCGATTTTAATGTACATAAGATAGTAAGTTATGAGTTATCTAATAATTGATTTTTGAACTGAGCTTTTGAGTGTAACATAAGGGAATTTTTTTAAAGAGAAGTATCCTAAATGAAAATGGGACATTGCTGGTTAATTTACATGTGTCTTTGGCATTACTTTTACATAATAAGACTGAAGTGAGTTTATTGTAGTGGTTCCACTGAATAGACATCAATATTTGACCTATATCTTCATCTATAGATATCAAAATGGGATGATTTTAATTAAGATTAAACTACATACGTATGTTTACAATTTTCATGAAGGAATAGAATTTTATTTTTACCTTTAAGGGTTTTGAAATTTGGCTTAAAATTGAGTGCTGGTTGTTGTCCCTGTTTGAGAATAGTCTGTAGGATTATGGGTATAACTCTGGGAATAATGAACCAAATTGCATTAACTTTATTTCGTTTGAAACTTAAGACATAGAGGAACATTTGTATAGCAGAATATATTGCCTAGAAACCTCAATTTTTATGTCAGAATGGCCATACAAAACTGATCTAAAAACTTGTCCTAAGAAAAACTGGAATTGGGTACAGTCATGCATCACACCTATTTTGAGCCTAAACATGAAAATTTACCAAATGCTATTGAATCTCTTCCAAAACTCTTTCAGGTATCACTGTAATTTAGCAAACCTAGATGATGTTACATTAATTAAGTAAAAGTTAATCTATTTTTGGACTGTGAATTGAGGTAATAACTCAAAGAATGTGTGATTATTTAATAATGTGTCTAATGTTAACATGTATGGTATGTTCAAGATGAATGTGTTCTTAAGAATACAAGTGTATTCCAAAGGTTTGATGTGATGTGAATTGGATATGGATGTTTGTGACTTGGGAATTTCTATGATGTTATGTAATATGTAATGACTTAATGTTTCATTGATATATTGATGCAAATGCTCATGTTTATAAGACATATTGATTTTGATCGAAAAGGAGTGAATTTCTTCAATTTTAGAAAAATGTAATAAAGATATATGTTATAAACTACATTAGTTGTTTGTGGTTTTGAAATCTCAAATGGTTTGTTTTCAAACTGCCAAGTCCTAGTCGTGGGTAAATAGGCATACCTAAAAAGGTCTGCAACTGCTCCTATGACACTTCGGTGTTGACTAATATTGACACTCTAGTGTCTCCTGATATAGATACTTCAGTGTTTGAGACATAAGTCTCTCCTTTTATATGATACCAATCATAGGTATCTTCTCTTCTGGTCCCGTTACCCACTTTTGTAAAAATGATTAGCAGGTTAACCTAGTTTGAATTCTGATACATGTTCGATTATGTTATAAATAAGTTTTGATTCGAAATAAGATACTTTCTGATCTGATTCTAGACGAATTCTGATTTGATATAAGTTCTGATCTGTTCTGGCACAATTATGCTCTATTTTGAGACTTATGCATTCTGTTCCGAAGCAATGACATTCTATTATGATATTTATATGTTTTGTTCTGTATTGGCAAATCATAAACTGTTTTGAGACACATAATGTTTGGGTTATTTTTTAATATGAATAATTAAAGAATGCTTATGATGTGATTTGATTCTGAGCATGAGAATGTTAGACGAATTTTAAAAACAGTCGCCATTGATATTTTGTCTAGTTATTCCCCACTAAGCTATATGCTTAGCATGGTGGATTTGCCTCTGTGTAGGTTTTGATAAGAAAACGTAAAGTTGGGACAACCGCAGTGGCTAATGAAGGACTTGATATGCTTGGAAGATGTTTTATTTGAATTGTTTTGAGTTGTATCTTATAATATGAGACATTTTGTATTTTGTGTAAATGGTTCGTAATAACTATAATACAGGATGTATTTGGATTTAAGGCATGTATATGATAAGGACAATGTGTAAATTATGTTCTATATTTAACATAATTTATATAATGTGAAGTATGTTGCCTTATTTTCTTTCAAGTGTTGGAGTAATATAGTATATTTTAGGTTTGTTTTGTATGGCATTTGTATATCCTCTTAGGGAGTATTTGGGTGTTACAATTGATGTAATTATTTGAGACTGCATGATAAGTGGATTTGAAGTCCACAATTTGGAGTTAAGAAATTGATGTGATAATATAAGTGTTTTAAACTTTTATTATAGGACTAATTTTCTGGTGTAGATGGATTCAATGGATCCATTTCTTAGTTTCCTGATAATAGGAGGAGTAATTGTGTGGAAAGAGTGCCCATGATGAGCATGGAACACCGTCTGATGGTTAATGATCCATTTTAGTGGCATCAATTTTTCAAGTTCCATTAGTGGTAATTGTTTCAGGATCTAAATGATAGTAGTCTAATCATGGGCTCTATCTACTACCATATACAGAGCATCAAAAGTGGAATTTGGAAAATTAAGATCTACGACATGGTTTTACAAGCGATAAATCATTTGGTGATGTAAAGTAGCCATGAATGTTGTAAGGTTTTGTTATGCTCCATAATTTGAATTTGGACTTGGAGTCTTTCAAATAAAATAGGGTCGTCTAACCTGATATTGAAATCAGGAGTAATAGTGAGAATGATACTTCCATTGTTGAAAGTTGTTAACATAATAGCAATGAGTGCATTTTGGTAAAATTTATAGGTAGTGCCAACTTGTTTTTACTTTCCATTAACTATGCCTACATTATCCTTGATAAAAATGAGTAAAAAGATCTTTTAATATGTCATAAGTGATTCTTTACTTAGTGAGCCTATTTATCTTTCTTCAACTCTTTCAATAGAAAATCTTCCTCCTAATGTCAAATGTACTCTTTCCAATAAAATAGAAAATCTAATAGAAATTACTCATCTCTTGGAGGAAAGTTATATCCATGATACTTCTTTGCCCTTGTATATATTCTCGCAATTGTTTTTGGACTAGAAGTATTTAGACCATTCTTACTACAAATTTGTCCAAAAGCAAAAGAGAATATCCAAAGTTCTAGTTTAGAACAGTGTGGCTTAAAGGTAAGAATAATAGAACATTATATCAAATTAGAGATTCCAAAAGAACTCAAGTCTCTTTGGAGGGACTTTAGAATCATACTCATCTCCATGTTAGAGCCATCATACTTCTTGTTATTTTCCATAGACAAAAAGGAATTTTAGCCACTACTAGGATCTCTCTTCTTGACATTACCTACACAAGTTACCAAAATGCATTGATTGGTACTTTGTTGATAACTCTCAATAATGGAAGTGCCATTCTCACTATTGCTCCTAATTTCAATATTAGGTTGGACGATCTAACTTTATCTGAAAGACTCCAAGTCTAAATTCAGATCACTGGAGAAGAACAAGACTCTACAAAAATCATGGCTACTTTGCACCACCAAATGATTTATCACTTGCCATACTATAAATCTTAATTTTCCAAATTCCACTTATGATGCTCTGTATATGGTAGCAGATCGAGCACATGATCAAACTACTATCATTCAGATCATGAAATGATTTCCATCAATGCAATTTGAAAAGTTAATGCCAACAGAATGGATCAATAACTATCATAATGTGTTATGTGCTCATCATAAGCACTCTTTCCACACAATTACTCCTATTATTCTCAGGACACTAAGAGATGGATCTATTAAATCCATCTGTATGAGACCCAATAAAGACTAGCCTAGACCTTTAAACACATATGGACATATTTAATGCTTCAACTAGTATTATCACATGAAGAAGCCAAAGATGGACCTCCAATCCATCATATTAAACCTAATGGACATTAGTCATCATTGTGGACATTTTATATAGAATATGGATCCATCCATATGTAAGTTAGATTGTGAAATATGTCCAATTATTATGATATAGACAATAAAGAAGAAGTCTATGTTCAAAAAAGGAGGATAAATCTCAAAGCAAAAGAAGACAACAACCCAAAGAAATCTATCATTGTCAACCTTACCAAAACCTTCATTCTAGACATGATGACAATAATCTAGATTCAAAATCTTGGGTTAGGCTTAAAAATCCACAACCCAGACCTAAGAATCTTCAATAGCTACTCAAAGCTATTGGAAATGAACATCTATTCCTTAAAGAATCAATTCCCAACTTACCTCTACCTATTATTTCTTTCGTTCCTATTACTACTCTAGTATTAATTCCTTGTATGATGATGAGACCATATAAAGGTGAATTTCCACCTTTGGAGAGACACACAAATGATGCATAAAGGGTTATCTCCAACCCTTATATTTATTCTATAGGAATCATCTTCCGTGGTGCCTTTGTCTCCAATCCTACAGATGAAGTACTCAACTTACACACTGATAATGTTATTGACCAAAACCAATTTCTAGTCCACATTAATACTAAGATTGATGGGCTTAATTAACAAACTCAAGCTACTTAGAAACAAGTCGAAACAATCTCTTATCAAATCTAAAAACTATACACATCTTTAAAAGATTAGATGGCATAACTTGACGTTGATCTCAGGAGATATATTGAAACATAGTATTTTAGACCTAATTTCAAAAACAAAGAATAAGAACTTCGAAGAGTGAAAGAAGTACTTCAAAGAATGGAAGTCGACATGCAAACAGAACACTCTAAGACTATTTATGGAGCTTATCCTATAACTTTCACAATTGTACTACCCATCTATTCATCCCTAACTTATCCTGTAACTGCTGATTATGAGAAAGTGTTTTAAATGAACTATCTTTTAATTAGGTAGCATATTTATCCTACCATAAAACTTAAACCTATCAAACCTATAAAGCCTAAAATTGACAAAACTTATGATCCGTCACCTTCATATGTCAAACTTGTTAATCCATGGACAAAACCTTTGAAAATTAAAACTCCACCTTCTTTACCACTAAAAACCCAACATTCTCTATCTACTGGAAAAGATAAAGCTACTCAACAAGGGTTTATTACAAATCTTGCACTATACACTTCAAAACATTTAGAGAATTCACACCTGAACATTCGAACATATCTGAACAATTCTTTGCAATATCTACACAATCTTCAGAAGAATCTGAGCAATTTGCTAATTTATCTAAATTAGCTTAAATCATGATGACTATGCTTGAAACTAGTAAAGTTAAATCAAATATCAGTGAAGTTGTATCTCTAGGGATTGAATCATTTAGACCCTCAACACCACGAACAAAAGTACCACTAACCAAACCTACTTCAAGACCCTAGTTTAATTTTGATGATCTTCCACATAAAAATGGAAAGAATGTCTCCATTAATTTAGAGCTTAGATTGACTTACAGATGACTCACCCAAACAATCCCTTATAAGATATTTTGTCTAAGTTTACTTCATGTTTTACTAGTACTTTAAGAGAATGGTGGCAAAGTATAGATGACTACTACAAACTTCAGTATATTCAAGTTACCTCTACAGGAATTCTTCTTGGAGTCATCCACAAAGAATTCATAGGAGATTTCCAGCTCATTGACAAACAGATCAATCAAAAATACTTTAAAATGAAGTGTTGTTCATTAGATAAAAGAGATTTAAATAAACATTTTCAACATATGATGGAATGATATTATTTACTTAATGGTTTTAATGATGTCAATCTCCATTATACATTCAACTCATCTCTTCTAGAAGAATTACAACCTGAACTCTAAAGAACTATTGCAACTCTAAGAAGCGATATGAGAGAAATATCTCTTTAAGAAATCTATTAGCATGCTTTAGCCTCTCTTGATAAACTTTGTGATAAACAAATGTTTTTTAAGAATATGATCAAAGGTGGTCCTTTATTCAAAAAGGATTGTAAAAAGTCTTATGAAGATCAAATGCAAAGAGAAAAAGGATTGTGAATGTCATACTAAGAAAAAGTATTATCACAAGAAATTTTCCTAGAGAAAGTTCCACAAATCCCAAAATTCAAATAAAGGTTATCATAAGACATTCAGAAGACAAAAATGACACATATTTGTTTGGTGGTTTAAAAGATGAGCTCCACAATAGAAAAGGCAAATTGATTTTCATTTATGGCAAACTAGGACATTATGCATGTCAATGTCCTAATAAGACTAAAAGAGATTTGAAATTGTTAGAATCCATTGAGGCTATAATGCCTATCTATGACAATGGCAATATTGAAGACTTTTTTGAAGAACAATCCAGTGAAGATGAGGAAACAAAATTTGATGTTCTAGTCAACTCTTCTAATGATGAATTTGAATCCTACGATGACCTAATTGATGAAGATACTAAGGATGATTACTTATATATGCTACAGTAAACATGTTTGAAGGTATTCAAAACCTATCACTGTTCCTCTTCCTTATGTCCATATCTAGTTATTACAACAAGATAAATATGATAAACCATTCAATGGTATTGGATATATGGATACTTGATCCTGTCAGAGTATTATGAAGTCCAACATCTTACCTCCTGAAGCATGTATATCACATGATGAATATTGCACTACTGTTGATGGTAATTCATTTAAAATTGGGCTTATTACCAAAAGAAAAATAAGGATAAGATTTTTCCCTGATTGTGTTATATAGACTAAAGTTTTTAGCAGTCATCTACTTAGCCTAGATATCCTAATTAGCATGGATGCCTATAGCCTAGCATCTCCATTACAAATCCTACTCAAAGGGATTAAATGTTGAGCCAATTTCCTACACAAATATATGTAACGTGTTTGAGCTCACCCAAATGCCTCCTCCATATGAAACACTAAAGGATCAAATTTTAGAAAACTTTCTTGAAAGCCATGCATATTTATCACAACCCAATTCTCTTTAGAAAAATCCATAATTCTTCATTCATCTATCATCTAAGAAGAATGAAAACATCAATCCTCCTAAGGCTACTCACCCTGGAATGAATCCTGATGATTTAAAGTTAGCATAAGAAGAGTGTGTTATTTTACTCCAACGAAGACTAATCGAGCCTACAAATTAGACTGGTTGTGTCAAGCTTTCTATGAGAACAAAAGACAGGAAAAAAGAGGTTAATGATTGATTATAAACCTCTGAATGCATTCCTTTAAGATGATAAATTCCCACTACCAAAAATTAACGTTCAAGTCCTGTTTCTCAAAGAAGCAACATTCTTTTCAAAATTTAACTTGAAAGTAGGATTTTGGCAATTGGGAATAGATCCATAAGAAAGATACAAGGAAGCCTTTCGTATTCCAAATGCTCAATACCAATGGATTGTAATGCCATTTGGACTTAAGGTTGACCCATCACTATTTCAATGGTACATGACAAAAATTTATGAGCCCATTCTTTCTAGCACCTTGATCTACATTGATGACATCCTCTTATACTCTAAAGCAATATGGAATCATGCTCTCAATCAAGAAAAGTCATATTAGGATAGCCCAAATAGAATTTTCGAGTATGAATTTCCATGATGGATTTTATCAGCCTAGTCCACATGTAGCTAATATGTTATTATATTTTCCTAATGAAAATGTCAATACAAAGTAAATTCAACAATTCCTTAGAATTATAAATTACATCTGAGATTTCATCCCCTTTCTGGTTGATTACATAACCCCCTTATCCAATTGCTAAGAAAGAATCCACCACTATAAAGTAAAGAACAAACCAGAGATGTCTAGCACTTAAAACAACCAAGTCAAAACTCACACCCTTTAAAGATTCCTAACATAGGCCAACGCATCCTTAAGACAGAACCTAGTGACCATTATTGGAGTGCCATCTCAATGGAAGAGATTGATGGGAAAATACATTATTGTGACCATGCTAGTGGCCATTTCAAGGAGTCAGAAAAAAACTAATTTATAAGGAAATCTTGATGGTTAAAAAGGGCATAAAAATTCAATTTCCACCTTAATCCTTAACACTTTTTGATTGAAATGGACAACACATTTTTCTAAAGATTCTTAAGCCTCACAAAAAGATATTTCCTGATAGCCAATTACTTTGGTGGAAAGATTGGTTTTTATGCTATAAATTTAACATATGCCATATTAAAGGTCTTCACAACATTCTTACATATTTTCTCTCTTGACTAAGAAAACCAATCAATTGCTCTCTCCCATACTTAGGAAATCTTCCTCTCATTCTTCTTATCATGTAATTTCCACAATATTCTAGGATTTAAAAATCCTTCCCTCCAATCACCAAAACTCCTCTAATTGCACTAGATGACATTCCTGTTCTCCTTTGAAAAATTATGTTTACTGCCTCCATCTTATTCTCAAACTGTAAACATTCCACCACATCCCCATCAGTTTGACATGGTAACACCTTACTAGATTCTTTACCATCTTTATATTACCTTTCTAAATCAACAATGTGGTACCTACGGGCTTTATCTGTCCTGTATGCATGCCCAATTTCTCTCTCTCCTTTGCCTGTGTATAAATATCTCGCCAATCTAACCAATGTTAGCTCTCTCCTATAGACATTCCTCGAATGGTTCCAACCTCTACCTAAATGGCGTATTCAGCTTTGACACATTCTCAAGAGATGTCAGGTATGGGATATTCCTCTGTTTGATTAAAAAACCCAGTCTATCTTCATTATCCATCATCCATAGAGCTTGACTATGAATAATCATTTTCATCTTTGGCGAACTTCCAATAACTAGAAAAAACATTAGAGAGACTCGGTACGTGATCTATACCATTTTCTAGATCACCTAAACCATCATCCCAAAACCACCAAGCCAACTAATTGTACATCTCTAGGTCTTACCCAGGTGACTTTGCCATTCCGAAACCCATTTCCCCAACTGTTAGATATTTGTCTTTTGTTGACTAATTTTTTTCTATGGGTTTTAACATTATGGCAAGAGAACTAGCATGCCCATCTTGTTTTGAGCCCAAGCATCGTTTTAAAATTGGACAAAATTTGACAATTCAAGAGCCCAAACTCCATGAATGTTTTCAAGATGCCCAAGATCATTGGCCTCCAATTTGGACTAAAACAGAAATAGCCCATTTTATTAAATAGCTAGAAAAAATAGACGATGATATGTTTGATTCTGATGATAGTGGTGGACCCCGATCTCTTTCTACACCTCCTTATTGATAAATTGTTTTTATCTTTGAAGAATATTATTGGGACCCAGTGTTCCTAATAAATCTTACTTTTATTATCTATTTTTGTATTCTATTTTGAATTATTATACTGTAAGGGAATCTTCCCTAAAAGATGTTTATCCTCATTTTCCTTGCTTAGTCTATAAAAGCAAGGTTTTTCTTCAGTGGTAAGGCATTAGAAAAATCAATAAAAATGATGTATGTTTTCTATCCTATGGCTTCTTTCCAAGTTCTTGCTCTCTTGAAAGCTTGATTTTTGAATAATATAGCTACAGTCATAAAGAAAGACAAGTATCCTCTACACTTGCCTCTTCATGAGGATCCTGTGTATCAGAAAGTCTTAGACTATAAATCTTATTTGAGGTCTAAAGTTAAACAGGGAAGATTGGTCAATTTAGATTTCTAAGAGGAAAGCCTTAAGAATTGGCACTCAAATATAGAAGAAGGGCTTGTGTGTAACACCCCCTTACCGTAGGGTACGCACCGAAACGCCCGTAGGTCATTCCGGTACATATCCTATGATAAGGAAGCGCTACGTGCGATCACTATAGTCACTCCACATGGCATCACATTAATTTGAACAATAAAGCATTAATTGGAAACCACAATATTTTTAAAATCAACTCTCTTCCTCATTTCATTGATCAAAATCAAAAGTTTATACATCCATCATACTGTACTGTCTGTACATACATACAAAACCTAGTACAACATGCTACATGAAAGAGGAAAGATACATCAACTCTATCTAGGTCATCCCAAAAGTCCCAGCTGACCGACCT
>JANQAP020000570.1:37585-53180 GCA_026874005.2 Erythroxylum coriaceum
CAGTCATTTTCATGTGCAAAATGTACTATTCGCATGTATGCGGATGCTAGATTATGCATGAACATGTAAAGGCATTTCTAAACGCCCATGAACCACTCACAATTACTATTCTACCCTTCCCATCGATGATGGGATGTTACATTTTGTATTCTGTTATATGCTCAGTTATGATATAAATAAGCTTTTATCTGAAACATCTGAGCTCTATTCTGAAATAAGCAAATTCTGTTTTGTTAAAGACAAGTTTTGTTCTGATGTTATAATATTCAATTTTGAAATTGGTGAGTTTTTCACTGAAGTAAATGTGTGACCTGTTCTATTTTTTTTCTGAGATTCATGATATTTTGGTTCAGTTTGGAAATGGACAAGTAAACACTGCTTATTACCTGATGTGATTTTGAATATGTGAATGTTTGGATGATTTTTTGAAGCAGTTGTCAACACATATCCTGTTTAGTTTATTCCCTACTAAGCTTTATGCTTAGAATGGTGGTTTTGCCCCGTGTAGGTTCAAATGAGAGGGTTTGAAGACTAGGACAATAGCAATCGTAATGGCCATGAAGATTGTGTTTTATTCTAAAAATGTTTAGTTTTTTTTGAGTTGTTCTTCAATGTAATGAGATATGTTGTATTTTGTGCTTTATCTTATCAATTAATTTCATTCCCCTATGTCTTAATTTTCTAATGACATAAATTTCATGTAATTTGGTTAATTATATCGGGAGTTATACCCAAAAAACCATAGGCTGTTCGAAAATAAGGATAGCAGTCAGAACTCAACTTCAAACCAGAATTCAAAAATCTTAGAGGAAGAATCAGATTTGGGTTCCTTTATAAAAGTTTTATATCTATGTCTCCATATTAATTTCCAATTGTAATTATCCAATTTCAATGTGTACAAACCAAGATATGGCCAAATTACAGAAGTCTATTTAATGGAGCCTATCCATTCAACAAGGTACACATCCCAAATCAACTAACTTCGATCTTATCTTGCAAGAGCAACACAAAAATACATCCAATTTAACCAAAAACATCCCATTTACTTATGTAATGCTTATTTCATCAATTCCCCTCACAACACCTTCATAAATCTGAGCAAACATATTAAAAATTTCTATACATATTTCATGTCTAAGTATGTATGTCTAGGCCGAAGCAAACAAATTATCCATTTATCCTTGTCTTTTACACTAGGTACATTTACATCTCTTACTAAGATGTACTTAATTCATTATGTTCACTTTTTAATACACTCTAGACATGCTTTAATACTTTTAGGGTATATGTTGGGGCGTTACACTTAAAGGCTATGTCTAAGAGGAAAATTGCCTCGAGTAAAATGTACTTGATGAGAAAAATTTGTAAAGTTAGAGTAAAAATATGGTGCTAGCATAGTAGTATATTCGAATGAATTTAAAGATTGGTAAATCAATTGTCTGCGATGAAAATGTCTCTCAATAAGAACCTCAAGATAAGAGATTAGTTTTTTTGAATAGTAGAGCCATACACAATCTTTCTAATGCATTAGGAAGAAATGAATTCAATAAAGTCTTTAAATATGAAAGGGCTCACAAAATTTGGCATACTTTAGAAGTCACTCATGAAGGAACAAATTAAGTGAAGGAAAGTAAAGTTAACATACTAAATCACTAATATTAATTGTTTCAAATGAAACATGATGAAAGCGTTTCAAACAAGTATGCTAGATTTATTGATATTATTAATGCTCTCAAAGGTCTTAGAAAGACCTATACTAATATTAAAATAGTAAGAAAGTTGCTTAGGTCACTTCCAAAGTTATTGGAAGTTAAAGTGACAGCCATAGAAGAAGCAAAGGATCTAACAACACTACCATTGGAAGCACTTATTGGATCTCTCCTCACATACAAAATGAGGATCTAAGAGATATAAAAAGAAACGCTTCTTTCAAAGAAAAAGAATTTACCATTTAAAGCCTAAGAAATAGAATCAAACAAAGAGGAAGAGACATCAAATAGTGAATATGAAAGCGAGCATTTGAAAGAACATATAGCTCATATGTGCTTTGCCGGTATAGACAATGATAAGGTAACATCCAACTCTAACTCTTGTGATAATGATAGTGATATTGATATGACATATGGTGAACTAGTTGGAAGTTGAGAAATAATGAGTTAGAAAAAGTAGAAATTATCTTTAAAACTTAAGGAAGATAAAAAATAGTTAGATGCATGAATGAATGAGAATGAAAAGATAAAAAGTGACTTGCATAATACTAAAGTATCTAAAAACGTGATTATTGATGACAAAGATGACTTAGATACATTAAGGCATAAAAATGAAACATTGAAAAGGAGATACATTCCCTTAAGGACTTATGGTCCAAGTTTACAAAAGGGAGTGAAAAACTAGAAAATATGCTAGGAGTTTAAAAGAATCCCAATAATAAGCGTGGAATATGATATAACTGTGAAAGTGAAGGCAATTCTAAAATCACTTTTGTCAAAGGACAATATTTGCATAGTGAAGTACCATTGCCTAAATGATAAATGAGCATAGAGTATTTACATCTAAGCATACACATGTGTATAACACATCTACTAAGGTTTAATCTAAGAGCAAACATTATGCTTTTATATGCAACTCACAACCTAGGTATATATTTCAATATTATCAAGGGAAGAATATGCATAATTTCTAGAATAACATGTAATCCAACTTACACTCCTTTAGACCTCAAAGAAGTTCATTAAGCTTTCATTCATAATAGGGATCATATGCATGATCATAGCATGTTTCACTACCCTAGGAGACCATTCAATACCTTTAATGTCCAAAGGAGATTCCTTATTATACATACACATATAAAATGCCAAGAAATGCATATATGCATCATCATCACTTATATAACATGGTACGTCACTTTTGTGGTAAGTATGGACATGTTGATAGATTTTGTTTTCTTAAACAAATAATGTCAAGCAAGCACTTGAAAGTATGGGTTGAAAAGAAGAAAGAACCTAACAACCAATGAATCAAGCTCATTTGGGTTCCTAAAATGCACTAATTATTTTGGTTTATAAGACTATTAAAAAAGAAAGACCAAATGGTATCTAATAGAAATAGTAGTTTTTGATCTAAGTATTATTAAGGAATTTATGCTTTTTATCATAAAGAACCTAACCTTTTTTCCTCCAAGAATGTCTAGATGATGTTATTATAAGACGTGGAGAATTTAACCACTAAAAACTTTTCAAAAAGGACATTTGTTGAACCAAATGAGAGAAATGAGAAGGATGAGAAGCTTTCAATGGATTGTAAACTCAAGAAAAACCTTCATTTAAAAAATAATGTTCAATATGCGGTGTTTATTAGTTCATGAATTAGAAATATGTTACATCTTGTATTTTTATATCAATTTAAGTCTAGATCCTTAGTGATGAATGTTTGGGTTTATAATAATGAAAGATGATATTAGGAGAGAATTCGACATGATTTTATATGTTTAAAGTCTCTTGTAAGGTGTTTAATACTTGATTGATATTTTATTTTTAAATTTAAGTTCTGAGGCCTTTCAGAACATATTGGTTGACTAATATCCTAGTGTGGTCGACTAGTATAACAAAAAATCTTGTTTTCTACCTTTCCAATAAATTTGTTCTTTATTTGGTCGAATATCTGGTCATCCAATTACTTACATTGGTTGACCAATGTGTTAGAGTTGTTGATCAATATCTCCTTGTCTATGAAACTTTTAAATAGAATCGATTTATATACTAGTCGACCATACCAGTCATAGGTGAACAAATATTGCTCTATGGTCGACCAATGTAGTAAGTTCAGTGTAAAATTCTAGCTTTCTCCTTATGTGTTCAAATTGCTCCATATATCTTATTCAAGTCAAACTTTGGTCAACTAATATAGTCTTTTGGTTAATCAATATTCATAATCTAAGGGATATCTTCTTATCTTTTCTTCCATTTCTCATGGTGATCAAGTACCAGCCCTTAATGTTGATCACTCCCAAGATCCTTTGCCTCTAATGACTAGATTAAGAGTTAAGAGAATGAAGGAGGCTTTACTAACACTTGTCTATGAGTTACAAGATCAAGATCATACTAAAATAAAATCAATTGGAGTTTTAAAACTAGTCAGTATTTTACATTGCTTTGAGTTAAGTCCTATAAGTGTAAGCTCACCAAGTGCATGTCTAGCATCAATTGAAGTCCTAAAAGTCTAAAACATCCAGAATTCAAAGAAGTCCACAACTGTTCAACATTTCCAAGATTATTTTAGCATTTATTTGAGTTAATAATTTAGTTATATTAGAAGTTAAATATTTAGTTTCCTTATTGTTTTAGGATTTACTATTTTAGTAAAACAAATAAGTAAACCGGATTATAATAGGATTCTTATTAGTAACTGATCGATTCTCTTTCCTATTTTTTATTAGAGTCATTAATCGTCAAAATAGACAAGGATAATATGTTTCCTTATATTATTAGAATTCCTATTATGTCAATAGGTATTATTAAGTTTATATAAAGGTTGTACTCTATTATGTTATTCAGACTTGGATTAATGAAAATTGTATGCTTCTTCAATTATGAGGAGCCCTATTCTTAGTTTTTTTACTTAGGAACTCAATCTGTTTGATTGGGGAAACGCATGGCAATCAACCTATGGTTTTAGTTCTAATTTGCATTGTTTAGTTAGGGTTGAGCTTTAATTCATTATAACTTCATTTCTATATAACAAGTTTGTATAAGGTTGGGTTTAAAACTGAGTTATCAATACAATTCTTTGGGTTTCTATAATGTAATTGTTTTGGTCTTAAGTGTTGTTTGATTACGATTCGTATCAATTGGCATCAGAGCCTAGGTTATCTTGAAATTTAGTTACTATCTATCTATTATTTTCACATTTTTGTCAAGTTTTGTTAGTTTCTTTTAGTGTTATTCTTCTAATCTCTAGCACTTTTGTTCATAAAACTTGTAAATCTTGTGGCAATTTTTCTGTCCATTCAGTTTACAAGTTTATTCTTACTAATAATACAATTATATAAAAAGAAGTATTAGGTCAAAAAAAAAGAATTCAACCTATTATCAAACAAATGATAATTTGTGTTCCAAACAATATTTGATATCTTATTGGATCATTGTTTTGCAACAAAATCAACTCATTTTCATTGCTTCTTCCTATACGCGTTAAATTCTGATTGTAAATCCCACATCTCATTTTATTTGCATTCTCAAAGTTTTGTAATTGTTGCCTTGATTAGCACTGTATTTTGAAACCCTTTCTTGCCTATTTTTTAGTCTATCGATTAGGTTCCAATTAAAGGGCTTACAAGAATAGATTATTGAGTGGAAAACGGCAAAGAGTGTAAGTGTATTATCAGGTAAAAGTCAACGAATTTGAGTGAAACATGAGAGACCATTTTCTGAGTGTAAATATGTGGGAGTAGGGAGGAACTTTTATTTTCACTAACATTTTCTATGCAAGTTTCTTTTATTAAAATTTTCAATATGAGTAGTGAAGGAAAGGAGGATGCTAGATTAGCTTTTAAATTTTTCATGGAGATGATACAAGGCCAATTTGGGCATTGAACGCGAGGTTGGATAGCATGGTTAACCTCTAAATCTAACTTATAAATCTCGAACTTCCTAGAGACATAATTCTAAAGGGGAAAATGAGGGAAATTCTAACGATAAAGGTAGTAGTTCCCGGAAAGGGAAATAAATTGTGTCTAAACGAGATAGCAATATGAAGAGAAAAAAAACAAAAATGCTTTCCTTTTACGGCAAGAATGATCCCAAACTATACCTAGAGTGGGAATGAAAGGTGGAACAGATTTTTGACTACGATAATTACTCTAAGGAGAAGAAAGTGAAGCTAGCTGCATTAGAGTTTACATATTATGCTAGTATTTAGTGGGATTAACTTTTAGTCAATCGAAGGAGGAATGGAGAGCGACCTATTCAGTCAGGGGAGTAGATGAAGTCAATCATAAGGAAGAGATTCATCCCTACACACTATTATAGGGATTCACATAGGAGGTTCCAAACTTTGCATTAAGGTTTCAAGATTGTAAAGGATAAAATTTAGGGAGAGTGATTGTTTTTGTTGTTTTTGTATTTCTTTGTGTATGAATATTTCTTTGAGTTTGAATACCTCTTTTCTTTATTATAAATGGATTAAGGGATAGCTAATCATTATCTTGGTAGTTGTTTATGTGTTTAACTTTATTATTATTTTATAATATTACAAATGTTTTGTCATCATCAAAAAGGGAGAGATTGTTGAACCAAAGGAGGTTCCAATTGATGTTTTGATGATAACAAGACATAATTACCATTGATGTTTTCATTATTTAGATGAAAAGCAATATTAGAACAAAATGAAGCCATAAGCTCAAAAAGATAGTGTATGAAGTTGATAAAGAGAATTTGAAGTTTGCAACTGATGAAATAAAGATCAAAAGATGATCAACACTCATCAATGTCAATTCACATATTTTATTATTATTTGTAAGTTAACTTTGTTAATTTGCTGATATAAAAAGATCATCATGCATAATTAATTGTTTCATCTTACTTTATTTCATGAGTCCTCACATTCATCAAGAGGCATTAAAGTTTTTTATTTTAATATAAAAGCCTCTTTAACTTTCAAATAATCTTTAGGGAACATTTTGGGAAGTGTTTTAATCGTATTTAGATTAAATAAATTGGTTTTAAGCATTTGAAGTTGTTAAAATCATGTTTTTAAGTGATTGGTCGACTTATATAAGTTAGTGGTCAATCAATTTAGGTTAAAGTTGTTAAAATTATAGTATTAAGAGTTTGCTATAACACTGCTTGATTTATTGGTTAACTAATTTGTCTTATTGGTCGATCAATATAGGTTACTAGTCAACCATTGTTCCAATTGACCAGTATACTATATTGATCAACTAAAGTGTCAAATATAATGGTTGTAATTGCAAGTTCTTGGCTCCAACAGCTATTTTGGGTCCTAAAATACTATAAACAGGTATTTTATCATTTGTTTTAGTATCAAAAAGACTTTGGGGTGTTGTATACACACATTTCAAAGTATTTTTGAATCATTTAAACATCATTGTTTCATATTTGTATGAGTAACCATCTTGGAGTTATCAAATGATAAAGTGAGGAACTTTGAGTCATAATATTTGGTTAGGGCAATATATTGTTGTATTTAGGGGTTATACAAGTGAGATTGAGGTTCCTGTTTACCTTAGAAGAAGATTGTAAGAAGGGTTCCTTTTTACTGAGAAAGATTATATAAAGTTATTTTTTTGTTTTGAAAGAAGAATTATAGCACAATTTCAAGAAAAGTTGTAGGAGTAAATGTTGACAAATATTGTTTACTAAACCACTATAAATCAGTTTGCATGATCTATTTTCTATCCTCTTTAAATTATTTTTCAATTGTTTGATTAATTTAAATTAAGAATTTCCTCACACTTATTCATATAAAATGTTGTTAATTAAATACATATGTTAAAAAAATTATTGAATTTTATAAACATTCAATTCACTCTCGCCTCTCCCCTCTTAGGTGTAACTAGGGACAAACACTTGAAATGTCTTTTTCGTATACTATATTAGCTACTTGGGGGATGCTGAACATTGTCAACAAAATTAGAACTAATTGCGACTTGATCATCCTCATTAGCAGCAAAGATGTCGCAGTTCCTTATGGCTTCGATGGTATTAATGGGTGAAAGATTTCTACTACCTTTAGTACTAATATGTTAGTGTGAAAATTTAAGATAACAGAATGGGTGCATATATTCTCTTATGATATTGTTAGAAGAGAATAAAGAAGAACATTAGAGAGAGATACATAGAATTGATCTAGATATAAAAAAAGACGGAAACATTTTCATTCAATTTTTACATGCCAGTATAGCCATTATAGATCGGCTTTAATGCAGATAATATTCTATTCAGTGTATCCTGGTGTAGTATTAGAACCTTGAGCCTTTATTTAAATGCAGGGCTTAGTACTTAGTAATTAACATCTGGTGAGTTTTTGTTGCTTCTCACGCAATCTTTGTCTTCTCTGTTTGTCTCTGTAACAATTCCCTTCCCTTTAACATCCTTGTCAATCAAATTAATCTTCAGAAATCTTCTCTGAAGGTCAAAGAGATATTCCCACGTTGCATTGGTGTTCTCATCGTCCGACCATTGAATTAATAGCTGAATACTTGCATGATTATTTCTTTTAGTCATGCATCTTCCCAATACTGCCAACGACACACATTTGACAGGGGTGAGGAACTCTGGTAATGATAATAAAGTTTTACCTTACTCTATGTATTCCTTCTCCAACTGTGATACATGGAATAGTATCAAGGGCGTTGGTGGTAATTCAAGCTTGTACTTCACTTTCCTGATATGTTGCATCACTATATATGGCCCATAATAGAGTAGAGGTAGCTTCTGGCTACTTCTCCTCTAGAGAGAGTGCTATTTATATGGTTGTAACTTTAATAACACCAATTTTTCGACGTTAAATTCACGTTCTGATCGTCTGGAATCGGCATATTGTTTCATCTGATTCTGGGCCCTCTGTAAGTGAAATTTTTCCATGTTGGTCATTGCTTCTCTGTCCTTTAAAACCCGATCCACCTCTACCACCTTTGAGTCTCATGCTATATAGGGTGTATAAACCGGTGTTGGGTAGCCATACAAGACTTCAAAAGGTGTGGAGTCAATGGATGAACGGTACATCGTGTTGTAACACCACTCAGCCAATGGTATCCACTCACTCCATCTTTGGGGTACTTCACTACAAAAACATCGTAAATAGGTTTCCAGAATTTTATTCACTGCTGCTATAAGACTATTTATCTGAGGGTGTTAGGCAGTGGAGCACTTCAATTTAATGCCTTGCAATCGAAGAAGTTCTTTCCATAATTTACTCAAGAAAATAGAGTCTCTATAACTGATTATCGATTATGGCATACCATGTAATTTAAACACATTATTGAGGAATAATTCTGCAATGTCACAAGTAAAATAGGTATGTTTTATGGGAACAAAATGAGAGTATTTTGTAAACTAGTCGACAACCACAAAAATAATTGTCACTCTCTTTGATATAGGAAGTCCCTCGATGAAGTCGACATTAACCTCTCGCCAACTTCCTTTTGGTATTTTAATTAGCTGCAATAATCTAGGATAAACTGAACTGTTGTGCTTGTTTCTCTGGCAATTCATGCATCTCTGAACATAATTCTGAACATCTCGAATCATTCCCTTCCAGAAAAATATATTTTGTTAATTTCCTTTAACTTTTCTTAATTTCCTTTAACAATTCTCTATGTATTTGTGATACTGATAACATCAGCATCTCCGCACTAGTGATTCTTAAAAGTGCGTTTGCAACTACATTCTCTTTTCCACTATGGTATTGAACTTCGAAGTCATATCCGAGGAGTTTAAGGAACCACGACTGTTGGAAAGGGGTCGATAGATGCTGCTCCAACAGGTATTTAAGACTCCTATGCTGCTCCAACAGGTATTTAAAACTCCTATGGTCTGTTTTAACGATGAATGGTTTATAGCTCAAATAATGATGCCAGTACTTGATAGCCTTAATTACCACTAGAAATTCTTTTTCGTAAGTGGACAATCTGTAATGTCTTCTAGCTAGTGACTTACTGAGGAAGGAAATAAGATGACCATCCTGTTGTAACAAGGCCCTAATTCCTTGCCCGCTTACATCTGCCTCCATTATAAAAATTTTTTAAAAATCCGACAGTGCTAACACCGGAGCTGATAGAATTGCCTTCTTCAATTTCTCAAAGGTTTTTTTCTCTTCTTGCTGTCAATCCCAGTTAACTATACATTCCTTTTTTAATATTTTTGCTAGTGGTTTAGCTATCAACCCATATCCTTTAATGAATCTCCGATAGTACCCAATAATTCCCAGAAAGCCTTTGAGCTCTTTAATCCCTTTAGGTTTCGACCATTCTTCAATTGTTTTAACCTTCTGGCTATTAGTTACTACTCACCTTTATGAAATTATGTAGCCCAGATATTCGATTTGACGCTCCCTAAACACACACTTACTCCCTTTTAAGGACAATCAGTTATTCCTCAATGTTTGCATGGCTACCGAAATGTGTTCTGCATTTAATTGCGTCGATGAACTATCGATTAGTATATCATCGAAAATACCAGGACAAAGTGACGCAAATATGGTTTAAATAGTTTATTCATCAGTCTCTGAAATGTTAAAAGAGCATTTGTCAAGTCAAACGGCATGACCAAGAACTCGTAATGACCTTCGTATGTTTTGAAGGTTGTTTTCGGGACATCCTTTAGCTGCCTCTAAATTTGGTGGTATTCAGAGCGCAAATCCAGTTTAGTGAACCAACTGGCTCTGTACAACTCATCTAACGGTTCTTTAATGAGTGGTATAGGGAATTTATGCTTCACCGTATACTTATTCAGCTCCCCATAGTCCACACACATGCTCCATGACTCATCCTTCTTTTTGACTAAGACGATGCGTAAGGACCGTAGCCGTGTCTGATGAACCCCTATTTCATAAGGTCCTTAATAGACTGTTCTATTACATTCTTTTATGTTCCAGAATACTGATATGGACACACATTAATGGCTTTAACCCCTTCCTTCAAGATGATCTGATGATTATTTTGGTGGTTCAGTGGGAGGTGAATTGGTTCCTGGAAAACCTCTATATATTTTAATGAAATTGCGTTGATCTCATCAAACGCACTCCATTGCTCATCCTTCATCCTCATCTGTTGCAGTTGATATTCAATAGGAATTATTAGTTACATCATGAACAATTATCCACCTGTTGAACGTTGTAAGGTTTTCTATAATTCCTTGCTTGAAATGACCTGGGACCTCCCTTCTGGATTTCCATTTAATGTCACTAGCCATCCTTCCTACTTGAACGTCAGCGTTCGGTCCTTGAAATTGCATAATACATCATTTAACCCAATCAGCCACTGTATGACAAATACAACATTGCATCCCCCCAATGACAACACTAGCCATCCATGGTGAATTGCATCCCTTGCATAGTCCATATGAAATTCTTACAACATTGATAAGATTTCAGTAGCAATCTGTCTCCTACTATAATTGAAATCAGCTCTATCTCCTGGAGTTATATGTACTGCTATTATCGATCAGTATATGAATCCTTCGTCTCTGATGCATCCCAATTAATCTCATTTGTTTAAAATTTGTATCTCCAAATGACCCTAGTATGGCTTGCATTGAGACCATTAGATAGTCTTCTTCCCTTGGACTCCCCTCCGATTCTTCCTCCTCTGGTTCTAGTGAGTTTCTCCTATTATCTTCCTCTCCAAAAACTACATAAAATTGTAGCTGCCTCTTCTTTCATTTATGACCCAAGTTGTATTTCTCATTACACCAAAAATAGAGACCCTTTGCTATTTTATCATCAAAATCCTTACTACTAATGTGTTTCTAGGGTTTCAAGGATCTTACCGATGATGATGACCGTAACGTTAAAGTTGATGTAAGTAATATTCCCTCCGGACTTAAGTTTCTGTTTATATTTGCTGCTTGTTGTCCCATGGATTGAAGTTAAAATTACCACCACTATGCGTGTTTTTTGTTGCGTTGTATCGGTTTAGCAAAGTGTTTCTTACTAATATCAGTGTTGCCTCTTATTTCTGAGCTAACATATATGCCTGATGAAAGGAGTGGGGTTCATGTAATTTTACTATTACACCGTTCTCGAGTTTGAGTCCTTTAATTAAAAAACTGACTAAATACTCTTCTGATAGTGACAATATGTTGGAATGGTGATCAAACTGTAAACAATAGTTTAATACTGTTCCATTCTATTTCAGATCTTTGAAGTCACCTACCTAGTCATCAAAATCTCCACATCAAACCGTTGTTTGACAGCCTTAGTGAACTCATCCCAGGCAACCATCTTCGTCTTATTACGGTTTCTGATGTATAATCGATACCACTCCTGAGCACGTTCATCCATATGTAAAATAGCTATGCCCACCTTTGTCTTTTCTAGAGTTTGGTCCAGATGAAAAAATTAGTTTGACATTCTCACTATCGAATGATGGGAACTTGATTCGTCTCATCCTCGTGTGTGTCACATTTTCATCACTCTTCTGTCTTCCAGGACTACTTTGGGGTGTCGGTTCTGTTACTCCGACTTCTCCCCCTTGTTTTTGTAGATTGTGCAGAAGCATAGTTCTTAGCTCCATCATCTCTTTTTCTACCTTTTCTGTTCTGTTTTGAATCTCCGAGAACATCTGCTCACTCCTGTCTTATGGCTCCAAAAACATCCTCTCCATTAAGCCCTTCAAACTCTCTTCAACCCTCCATAATTCGGTGCCTCTCGTACTTTCTGCCATAATCATTTCCCAGACTACTCTGATACCAAATGTTGTATGAAAATTTAAGATAACAGAATGAGTGCGTATATTCTGTTATGATATTGTTTAAAGAGAATAGAGAAGAACATTAAAGAGAGATATATATAATTGATCTAGATATAGAAAGAGAAGGAAACATTTTCATTCAGTTTTTACATGCCAGAGACCGGCTTTAATAAAGACAATATTCTATTCAGTGTATCCTGACGTAGTATTACAACCTTGAGCCTTTATTTAAACGCAGAGCTTAGTACTTAGGAATTAACGTTTGGTGAGTTTCTGTTGCTTCTCACACCATCGTTGTCTTCTTCGTTTATCTCTACAGCATAATATCACTTATGACAGAAGTTCTTACTCTACCTTTGTGATCCCTAAAAAAATATCCTAGTAATTCTTCTTTTTACAACAGTTTGGATACCCAAGGATCTAGAGCATTAGCGACATAAGTACAACTAGTTGCAACTTGAACAATACTTAATGGATAATACATCATCTTCACACTTTGTTGGTGTAGTAAGCGGTGACTCCATTGTGGGTTCTAAGCTGCAAAGTTCTTTATATTGGACCAACTTACCACATGGCCTATACATATGACAAGCAACCACAAAAATAAAAAAATTGATTATTATAGTTTTTATGAGAGGTTGACAAAAAGTTTAATTTGGGGTTCTAAATAAATGTTTGTAAAGTGACAAAGTTCTTTTTGTTTTTTTTTGAATCGTTAGAGTTCTTTATGTACGTGTTGAAACGTTAGAGCTTAAATTAAATTTTAGTGAAAAAATTAAGGTAGAATTTGAAACTTTTGTCTATTCTCCTTTATTTAAAACATGCATGTATAATACATTATAATTAAAGAAATTATTATTTATTATAGTTTAACATATGTTATAAAGATTAAGCTATTGTATTTACTAAAAAATACGGTTTATAAAAAGCTATTTTAGTCTAGCAAATGTTATAAAAAGCTATTGTATTTATTAAAATATATATTTATGATAAAGTAATTATAATTATTCTCTATTTGTATCGTATAAAAATAAATTTAGTTTTAAATTCACAAAAATATTAAACTTTTGTGTAACAGGTAAAACATAATATTAATTAGAGAGAAAAAGCTTAAGATGAATTTTTGAGAATGTATTTGATGTTAAATACGGTCTTCAAATACAATACAATTATTTCTTTTCTTGACATTATAAAATACATGTAATTTTTATTCATTATTATATATTTATATCTATAATTATTATTTGTATCTTTACAGTTGAAAAAAGTATTAAAACTTGTTATGTTTACTTGTAAGAGAATGAAAAATATTATTGTCATAATATTTTTATTAGATAATTATTACTAGTTTATATTTTATTATATAATGTTAGAAAATAATTAATATTAGTTTAATTTCTTATGATTTTTCGGGAAGAGTGTTACGAGAGAAGTCGACAAAAAGTTCAAAAATATATAATTACCACTTATCAAATATATATATCAAATATTAAATGGTAATTTATTTTAATTTAAAATTTATTAATTTTATTTAAACTAAAATATTAGATTTTGATGTAAATATGGATATGTAAGTAACTGTTTTTTTAAATATTTTATTAAAATTAAACATCATTATCAAAATAATTTAAATTCATAATATATAAATTTGGTTTCATCATAATCATATTTAACTGTTTCAACTTCCTCAAAAAATATAATTTTTAACATAGAACTAATAATTTTTTTATAAATTATTAAATAGTACAAATATTAAAAATATAAAATGTTATTAAATAATAAAATTATAAATTATTTGGCTAAAAATTCTTCTTACTAATTTAATAGAATTTAATAATAATTTATAATGAATATAAATAAAATATAGAAAATGGTACATTATTAAAATATTATAATACTTGTACTAATATAAAATAATCATACATCATACAATTAATTATATTAATTTAATTAAAATATGTTTTTAAATAATAATAAACAGCACAAAGTACCAATTTAATTCTAGTTTAAAATAATTTTTATTTAGCTAGTCTAACGGAACCAGTGTTACAATATTTACTCTCCCTCAAAGTACGAAATTTATGTATATATAACATGATAACGACCAAAAGGAATAAGCATGGAAAAGTTAAAAGTCCACTTTTTTTGTTATGGTACCCACCATTTTATCTTGACGTAAGCCTCCCCCTTTAAAAATCAATTTGTTTATAGATTATGATGACAGGAAGGACAAAATTCTATCAGGCTTGCCTATTTCGGTTCATTTCCGAATCTAATGTTAAAGTCTAATCTCCTCAAAATGATATCATTTAAAATTTTTTCTAAAATAATATTATTTTGATTTATAAATTTAAGATATTTAAGAATAAAATAATATCGTTTTCAGTAATCTCATATTAATAGCTTAAAATAATTTAGCCCATTTGAGCCGAGAAACAATTTAGCCTATAAAAAGAAGTAGCCAAAAACTAGAAGCCGGGTATATCTCTAGTTAGAAAATTCATTAGCAATGAAAAACTAAAGATGTGAAAAGAAAAGTGCTAAATTTGTGAAAGTCTAGAATATGGAAGTTGAAAAAATAGTTAAAGACAGTTAACAAGAACATGATTAAGTGGTCCAAAGAAGTTTAGTAGTTATAAGAAATCCAAACCGTGAAAGTTAAGAAGATTGTGACAAGTAATTAGCTAATATATAGGGAAATAGGCAGTTATAGCAAAAAACTTGTAACATCTCCTCACCAATGGAAAGGGTAAAATAGTCATTTGGAATAGGTTATAAGTGCTTAAAATTGTTTTGATAAGTTCATGCATATATATGTAAGTGAATAGTGACTTTTGCACATGTAAATGACTGTACATGCATTCATGACATTTCTCGGTATAATTGTGAGTTATGAAAAATATGATTTGTGTGTATGAAAAATCGTGTTGGAGAGGGTTATCTTGATTTTCTGATTTTTAGTGAATTTTAGAAATTTTTCGGAAAATTTTCGGGGTCAATTTTTGGACTAAGAAAAATGTCAAGTGGCAGAATAAGGGTTTACCGGTAGTGGAAATGACTGTCCAATGGCACTGAAAATTTAGACATATGAATTTAGGAATTTTTATGTTGAGCCATTGGAAATTTGGGGAGAAATTGGAGTAGAAATTGGAAAGAACCTAAATA
>JANQAP020000570.1:60852-73716 GCA_026874005.2 Erythroxylum coriaceum
GATATAATAAAGTTATTGAGATGTATGTAATGGTATGATTAATTAGGACATTTAATTCAATTAATTAGAAATTTATAAAGTTAATAAGTAAATAGTTATAGTTAAAATTATGAATTAAATTAATTACAAAATTTTAATTTACTTAAGTTAATTATTAATTATTAAGTTAATACATAAAAATTATTAAATTAATAAAGGCTGGTCGGACTGGCCCGTGGTTCGATCCGTCCCCATGGCCCGACCCACCGTTCCACGGGCTATGCCCACCTAGCCCGTGGCCCAATTCATGGGCTGATTTGATCGGGTCAAACTCGTTGACTATAGGCCAAGTCGAGCTGAAATTGTCATCCCTGATGTTAAATAGCGCAGAGGATGCCTCTACGTAACTCATTCGTATATACTGCAGAAAAAAACTCGTGTTACCACGACACGTCTAAAGGCTGTGACACCCTTTCTGTAATCCTAACACCTCACTATTCACTAAACCCAAAACGAAGAAGAAGATAAGAAGCTTTGCTTCCCTTTCTAAGTTCTTCTCGCTCTCAAAAACGAACCAAACCTTTCTTCAAAGGTTACGTGCACATAAATCGGAGTCACAATAAAGAATCCAAAATCAAGAACCCTCGTGTAAATGTTCACAACGGAACAAATTGAGAACGCAAAACAGAGAACTTCAAATTTATGAGGCAGCAAAAGTATAATATTATAATTATACGTTTAAAAAAATTTTAATTAATTGTTAAAGTAAAAATTATAGATTCTTAAAATCAAAACTCTCGTGCATGTTAGTATTAATTCTATAATACTCCAGATTATAAATTCAATAATTTTTATGAACAAAAATTTATTTAATAAAAGTATCTTTTTAAAAAAGTTAAACGAATCTTGATTTGTGAAAAAAAGTTAATAATTTTAGGAATTTTGATTTTTATACAATTATGAAAAAAGATAGTTTTTGTTTATTTCTTTTGAAATAAACTGTATTTTTTATAAATAGTAATTAAAATTAATACAATAATGAATGCAGTTATTATTTAACTATAATTCATTAATCTTATATAACCATATGCAAATCTCAACCTTATATATACGTATATATACACACAACTATTCAGAGTTTTAAGGCTGACTAGTTTGATCTTTCTATTTCTAGTTGGAAGAGGGCATGCGATGGCATAAAGCAGCGACAGTAATGGTATATATATGCTCAACACTGATTGCCAAGGTGGCGCTATTACTGCAAAGCTTTGGAGAAGGCAAGTGGGGGAAATAAAAGGCCGTACTCTCTTGTTGGAAGATTACTGCTGCTTCTTCGAATTTTCTTAGCATTCTAATTGGCTTGTTTGATTCGGCTTCTTGTTTTGTAGATCGGTTGTTTCGTTGAACAGTAATTTAAAGTACAAAATGGGCGACATTACATTAGGTTGAACATGGACAAAAATAGCCGGTTGGAGAAGCATTTTGAGCAATGCACTAGCATTTAAACAACATCCTTAAATGTTACCGATGTTAGGAGTTCTTGAAGAAGCTACGAAGCTTCCAACATCGGAATATGGATAAGAGTAAAAGCTAAGTAATTCGTATCAAAATTTTTTCACCTTTCTAGTTGGCGCAGTTGTACTCCAATTGTCGGAAAATGCAGAATTACGTGGAATGAAATCAGGAAAATAAGCGACATGCATGGAGATAGAACCTTGTGAAACAAGTAACCAAGTTATACATGAACGTTGGCAAACTAGAAGTTTTCCTTCCTGGTATTTCTAACGGTAGGATTTTACTCCAACGGCAAACCACAAATGAACAAGCTTGGCAAGACAAAGCCATCCAGCTTACTATCAGAAACAGGACAAAAGTTTGCAAGATAGAGAGGAACAGAACCCATATGATTAGTGTTGCAAAATCAACCGTAATTTAACTATTGCGCAATAGAATCATGTTTATAATTTTAAAATCAAATCACTTCAATACACAATTTGAGATAATTATCAAGAAAATTAAGATTAAAGGCAAATCTAGTTAGGAGTTATAGAATCATGTTTATAATTTTAAAATCAAATCACTTCAATACACAATTTGAAATAATTATCAAGAAAATTAAGAGCAAAGGCAAATCTAATTAGGAGTTCTTCTATTCTTGTTTGATGAAGCAAATCATATAATATTCACGTGTTGGTGTCAATATTTTTACATAGAAACTACATTTACAAATCTCTATTTTTAAAAAAAAATGTAATTTTATAATTAAATCATAATTTTAGTAAATTTAAATAATTACATTCTATGTTAGTGATAAATATAAATTATATTATTATTTAATAATAATGATTTGATTCATTAAAATTTAAAATTTTAAAATTTTCAATTAAGTATAATTTAAGATAATATATTAAAATTGGATTTCAATAATTTTCAATATCTTTTCTTGATGGAATAACAACTAATAACATTGTATAAATAATAATATAATTATTTAATTATACAACATTGATCACATGATTTTATCATAATATTAATTATTAAATATTTGATAATAAAAAAACACCCAAAATATGAAACCAATTGGATTGATTTATTTATAGGACATAAACTGTAGCAACTGGAACGTCGGGAAAAGAATAAGAAGGGTGATATATATAGACATCAAGGAGGTACTTTGAGTGCACTTCTTTCTCTTTTCTTCCATGATTATTTCCCTCATTCAGAACTTCCTTGCTCATGCTTATAGCAGATAGCCAACAAACTGATCAAGCCAACTAAGTTCAGAAGAAAATACCATACAATAAGTTACCGTGTTCTTGAACACTTGCTTTGTTTTCTTTCACATTCTGGAACTATCTAAATGGCCAAAATTGTGCATATCCAGAGAGCTCTACCAATGTTAATGTTCTTGTGTCTAGCCATGATGAGCAGCAGGATCAACACGGAGAGACCATTGAAAGACAAGAGACCAGAAACCTTGGTCGCTACTGAAATGAGGCCAGGTTTTATAGTAAGAGTGACTCATTTCCTTTGGCAAAGTGGCGAGTCTTCTTATGTGCCTGTCTGGCCGGTGAGACCTCATTTATCTTTGTATTAGTTGGCTGCAAATCTTGATAGTTACTATAGACTCCATTAATCTGTATTAAATTGTTCTTCTACTTTCGTTGCTTGTCATTTTTTGTTTTGAATTGTTAATTTTGTTGTCTAAGCAGGAGATGGAGTTTGGTTGGAAGATTGTGGTAGGAAGCATAGTTGGATTCTTTGGAGCAGCATTGGGCAGCGTTGGAGGGGTCGGAGGTGGTGGAATCTTTGTACCAATGCTTACATTGATTGTCGGTTTCGATCCCAAGAGTTCCACAGCAATTTCTAAGTGTAAGTGATTGCCAAAAGACATTCAAATTTAACCTTAATCACTAAATGGCTGGAGCCAACTCTCGCTTGTCATATCTCATTGTTAAATTTGACTGCAGGCATGATCATGGGTGCAGCAGGATCAACAGTCTACTACAACCTGAGACTTCGACACCCAACATTAGACATGCCCCTAATTGACTACGATCTGGCACTCCTCTTTCAGCCCATGCTCATGCTTGGAATTAGCATCGGAGTTGCTTTTAATGTCATGTTCGCCGATTGGATGGTCACAGTGCTCCTCATAATCCTCTTCTTAGGTAAATTCGTTGCTACAATTGTTCCATGTCAATTTTTAAGAGTCAAAATGGTTTTGCTAAGCAGAGAAAAAAGAATGCATCCGAATTCGTATGCATAATCCCCAAGTAGACTGGCATTAATAGGGAAAATCTTGCAGGTACGTCTACTAAAGCTCTTTTCAAAGGAATAGATACCTGGAAGAAAGAGACAATGATGAAGAAGGTAACGCTTTAACTAGCAAATTTTAACTTTTAGTGGCTCCTGTTGTTGGCTCATTAATCTCTGATTGACATTTAGGAAGCAGCAAAGCAATTGGAACCAGAGTCCAAGCCAACAGGTGAGTTCCTAACAGTTTCCTCCATATATGAAAAAATTTACGAATATCAGATTAAGGCTCAACGATGGACACCCCCACAAATTTCTCACAAATGCTAAACAAAGTTTTAAGATTTCGGTTTGGCTAATCATTCAAGAAAAATTAAAACTTTTCAGATGATTCTGAACAAGATTACAAACCACTTCCAAGTGGTCCAGCTGCTCTCCGAGATGAAGAGGTGAGTTGAACAGTAATACCATTGCCGCAGTTGTATATAATTCTGAAAATGATATCAACATCACTTCCTTTCAGGTTCCCATATTGCAAAACATTCACTGGAAAGAGTTAAGCCTGCTTGTTTATGTGTGGCTAAGCTTCCTTGCTGTTCAAATTGCTAAGGTAAGCTGATCTCATCAGATAAAGAATCTAAGATGAAATTTATCCAATAGAAAAAATCAAAGCAAGTAAATTAAGTTAGGAATTAGTCAAATTTCCTTTTTTTATTTCTTAGTTGTCCATAAATCAGCATTTAATTCGCTACGTATCTGTTATAAACCTATTTCACTTGAATCCTTATGCAGGAACATGTCACAGCCTGCTCTGTTGTCTACTGGATACTGAACTCTTTGCAGGTGAACTCTATATAGGCTCGTTGTTCGTTTAGAATAGATTACGTGTATTCTCCACCGTGGTTCAAATCCTAGTGGAGCTTGTATGTTTCTTAATATACAAGAAATGCTTTACCAAAAATGACCATCTCCTAACAATCTGCTCGCACAAACAAACAGGGAAATCTAAGTTTTGACAACACTTGCTACAAAAATCCTAGCAGAAAGCTATTGTCGTAAATCTGTTCAACTAGAC
Source organism: Erythroxylum coriaceum (assembly GCA_026874005.2). NCBI lineage: Eukaryota > Viridiplantae > Streptophyta > Magnoliopsida > Malpighiales > Erythroxylaceae > Erythroxylum > Erythroxylum coriaceum. The sequence continues at coordinate 65,663 of JANQAP020000570.1, forward strand.
AAAGCACGTTGCAAGTGTTAGTTAGGCTACACAGGAGACCGAATATGTGGATTCTGAACTGGAAAAGTATACTTGGATGCTAAGATATTATAAGAACAGAATGGACTATTGAGTATTTCGTAGTAGCATAAAAAGCACTCAATATAATAACACTATTCCAAGTGCAACTGAGCCTCACAGGTATGATTTGGAGATCACAACTTTGAAATAGGCCATCTTCCAATCAAATGGTTTAATATTCTGTAGGTACCAATAGCTGCCTCTGTTACATTTTTCGAAGCCATATGCCTGTGCAAAGGGAAAAGAGTGATAGCATCCATAGGAAAGGAGATTACAAATTGGAAGTTGTATCAGATCATGCTCTACTGTTCATGTGGAATAATAGCAGGCATGGTAGGTGGACTACTTGGCCTAGGAGGTGGCTTCATTTTGGGACCTCTTTTTCTCGAACTGGGAATTCCTCCTCAGGTGCCATGGCGTATCTTCTGCAAGATTGAATTGTGATCATCCGACCATTTGCATAACGCATTTGTACTGTTTCAATTTTCAGGTAGCAAGTGCAACATCAACTTTCTCTATGGCCTTCTCGTCTTCTATGTCTGTTGTCGAGTATTACCTCCTCAACCGTTTCCCAGTCCCATATGGTATGTGGTAGTAACCGTGAAATGCTTTCTAAAATTTTTCTGTTTACTTTGCCAAGTGCAAAGTTTTCATCAAGAATTGAACCTGACGAATGAAGTAAGTCCTAAACTTCCTCTACTACTGAGTCGCAAGGCCCGATGATACAGGATTCTTCCAACTAGACCCAAAATGCGAGTTCCGCAATATGATCATCGACTAAAGCTAAGTAACTAAAGATATATTAACCCATTAATACCTTTTCTTTCATTGCTGCAGCTGGATACTTCGTTTTGGTGGCAACGTTTGCTGCCTTGGCTGGTCAGCATGTGGTGAGAAAGATAGTTGCGGTACTTGGGAGGGCATCGATAATCATATTCATATTGGCTTTGACAATCTTCGTCAGTGCTATTAGCTTAGGTAAGAGTCTACTTATCCCTGGAACTTCATTACTGTACACTAGGAAAAGGACCTCTTGTTTCTTCTTAATCTGGTTTTACGAGTTCATATCATACCACCTGCAGGTGGAGTAGGAATAGCCAACATGGTTGAGAAGCTGGAGAATCGAGAGTATATGGGGTTTGAAAACCTTTGTCACAAATCCTGAAGGCGTTTTCTTACGAGGATGACGATGGGACTTCTTTAGAAGATTAATCATGCTTCCTATATGAGTTTAATTTGTCAGTGGACATTGAAGTAGTGTAAATGACGTGACAGACATGTCTGGCGTGCCTCGCTGGGTTTCTACCTTTTGTTGGAATGGAATTTTATTATTTAAAAAGCTTGCAATAATTAAACCTGAAAACAGGCATACTGAAGCAAGGTTGCCATGAAAACATAAGCCAAAAGTTTATTTTAAATCCTAATATTTACATCATATAAGTTTAACCTTAACGTTTTATAACGTTAAATTTAAAACTCTTTACAAAATGTTCGAAATAGATAATATAAGTACCAAAATCTAATTAGGGTTATCCTTTATTAATTAGACGATATGTTATATAAGGTGTGACTTTTTTAAAAAAATTTTGTACATTAGTGAGACTCAACAATTATTGACGTGACATTCTTTTATTTAAATAAAAGTGAGCTCTAAAATTTCAATATTTGCTATTTTATCCTTCATAAAATCTCTTTAATACTCACCATTTAATCCTTCAAAAAATCCCTAATGTACAACCTTTACAATCCATAAATCACAAAATCCTTAATTGTAGAACAAAATCCTTGACTATCTTACTTCGATCAAACGTTTGGAGAATCTAGCATGCTTTTTTGCTAGTTTAATCGCAACAGTAGCAGGCCCAATCGCCTCTCGCATACCTTTATCGAGTTTTTGGGAAACAAGATAGGGATAATAAATCATGGTAGGTCCATTGTTTTGTCTAACTTTTAGTTTATGTTTATTATATGTTATGGTCCCCTATTTTTTATTGATTTGATGATTCTTTCACCTAGTTTTTGTTTATGTTTATTATATGTTGTAGTCCCCTATTTTCGACCTAAGCCCAAAATGCTTATTGAGTTATTTCATGTATGTTGTAGTCCTTTATTCCATGATTTAGTTGTGAGGAATTCTTGTTGGTAAAGATAAAAGTAACATAGTTATAAGAGATTGAATTTATTGAATTTCCTTTGATCATTAAATTAAAAATGAACTAACTAAATATTAAAAACTAAGTTGCAAAGTTAATTATATATGATTGTAAACATTCAATATTGTTGCATGTTAGATATCCTACTATAATTTCATAGGATTTAAGATTTCACTACATAGGGAGAAATCAATTTATTATTCTCTCTTTAATACTTTTGTGGTATTGATCTTCAGCTAGTAAAATCATACCTCCACTTACGACCTGTTAAATATCTTTTATGTTAGTTACATATGCATATTCTTTACAAGGATAGCAAGTTAAAACGTAACCTTAACATTAGTATGAAAAATTTTAATTTTCTATAGAACAAACTTGTACTACAAAGTTATCCTTATTCAAGAAAATAACAAAACTATAATCTTTACTATAAAAGTTATAAGTTGCTTGTTTATGTATTCTTTTCAATGCATTGTGACATTGGACTCAATTTGTAAAAGACTCTATCTGTTTTTATGAAGTATGTCACTTGTAAATGGATCTTTAGTTGACAAATTTAAGGATAAATTTATGTTTATAATTGTTGATATTTTTTAAGAGTGTTACAAAATGCTAGAAAAATCCCATTCCTTAAACCCAAAGTCTAGTAAATTAAAAACTTAGAATAAAGCTTCCAACTACTACTTTTATCTTTTGCGAATTTTATAACCAAAAGCTATATTTCATTCGGACTGTTGATCCTCTCTTAAAAGACCTATTTTGGATGTCTTATAGTAATATGCATTAATTGAACCTACCTATCTCATGAATTCAATCCTTGATGAGAGGTTCAATTATGAGTATTATATCTAATATCTCTAGAATAAGAGGTTCAATTATGAGCATTTTTTAACCTATTGGATCTAATGAGAAGTTTATGTAATCATTCAACACGAACTTGATTAGTGCATTTGTATATAACTTAACATGTTTATGTTTGGGTATAATTTTAAATGCATGAATTATAAAAAGTTGATAAAAACTAAGTAATCTACTTTCTTTTAAGTTTAATCTATGGTGTTAACAACTTATCTATTTTCAAGTGAATATTCCTTTTAATTTGGCTATAATTCTTTCCCTTTACTTGTGAATAGGTGTATGATGGCCTAGTTTGGTAGTATAAGGTTGTTTTATGGTAGAAAGTTTGTAGTAGAACATGAGTTCTTTTAAGTTTAATCTATGATGCTAATGATTTATCTATTTTCAAGTGAATATTCCTTTTAATTTGGCTATAATTCTTTCCCCTTACTTGTGAATAGGTGAATGATGGCCTATTTCGGTAGTATAAGGTTGTTTTATGGTAGAAAGTTTGTAGTAGAGCTGGAGTTGAAATATGTTGACAGGCAAACAAGTGTTTTTGATAAAGTAGACCTTGATTATGTTAGCTAATGGTAAGTACATGAGATGGGAAAGGAGTTAGGATATCTTCAAGCGCATAAGGCCTATTACAGTGTACCCGGTTTTAGATTTAGTGATTCGTTGAGATTGATTGAATGAAATCAAAGTTTTTTAAGGCTCATTAACCTTATGAAAATCACCAAATGATTGATATTTATGTAGCTCATTTATTAGACATCCCAATCCTTGTACTTGAGATATTGCCTATAACTGGAAGAGAAGATTGAGATAGTAAGAGTGAGGAGGGAAGTTGTGGTATGAGGGTAGACTATGTTGATGATGAATATGTTGAAGAAGCTGGTAAAGAAGTTAGTAGGGTTGGTAAAGTAGTTGGTTAGTGAAGGAGTTAGTGAAAGAGTTGATGAAGGAGTTGGTGAAGGAATTAGTGAAAGAGTTGACGAAGGAGTTGACGAAGGATTTATATAGGAGTTGGTGAAAGAGTTGATATAGGATTTGATAAAGAGCCGTATGATTATGAAAGAGACCAGGACGAAGGTTTTGTACAAGTTAACATTCCTGATGATAACTAACAACTGAAATTGACTCGACTGATTGTGATATTTTAATTGATAGTGATAAATATCCAAGCAGAGAAGAGCTTGGTGAACCATTACGGGGACTTAGTACTAGTTTTAGGTATAATTCACCTAAAGTGGCTAAACAATGGAGATTAGGGATGGATTTCGAATCAACTAAAGAATTTAGAGATTCTGTTGTGGATTATACAGTATGAACATCATATAATTTCAAGTTTAAAAAAAAGTGAAAGTCATCGAATCAGAGTTTGATGTATCAAAGGATGCCCATAGGAGTTGTATGTTAGTTATGACAAAAATGAATGGTGTTTCAAAGTGAAGACATACAATCCTGAGCATAGTTGTTTCCTACCAGCAAACCTAAATTAGTTTAAGCTAAGTTACTTATGAGACATTTTAGGGAAAGAATACTTGAGAAGCCCAATATCTTAACAACAAAGATGGTTGAAGAATCCAAAGAAAAATTTAATATATTTATTAACTCAAGTATGTGTAGATCAAAGAGGAGATTGAGAAAAGAGAGGGCAACTGATTATATGAATGAATATGTCAAGCTACAAGGATATGTACATAAGTTAAGGATTAGTAATCTAGGATCAATAGTAGAGTTATAGCTAGCAAGGAATGAAGAAACTTTTTTATTACAATTATGCAAAATTATATTTATACATATCATCAACAACTATACTTATTCATTTATTCATACTTCTTTATCTCTTTTGTGTAGTTTAGAAAATTTTACACTTTCTTTGATGCCATGAAAAGAGGATGGAGGCATTTAAGGCCAATTTTTAATATCAATGGCTACTTTCTAAAGACATAGTTCCAAGGCCAACTACTAAGTACAGTTGGGGGGGATGGTGATGGAGGGATGTATCTATTGGTTTAGGTTATTATGGAGGAATATAATACTAATTCTTGGGCATGGTTTAAGAATCTACTGGCTTATGACTTAGAATTGAATAGTGGTGAAGGATTTACAATTATATCATATATGTAAAATGTATTTTGTTCTTCATATATTTACAGTTTATTGTTATATAAATTTTATATTTAACTTAAATTGACAATATTTTCTATTGTTATAAGGATTGATTAGGGCTATGGAAGGGACATTACCATATGCTACTCATTGGATGTGTAATAGACACATATACCATAATTGGAATACGAATTGGAAGGGAAATGATTTGCAGAAATAGTTTTGAAATTGTGCATAGTCAACTTACGCTGAAAATTTTAGCAAGCAGCTAAAAAGACAATAAAATAAAACATGGATATACATTAGAATTGTTTGAATATCCTAAGGAGAGATGGGCAAAGTGCTACCAATCTTTTGAATCGAAATGTTCAGTTGACGAAAATAATATGAGTGAAACTTTTAATAGGTAGGTCGTCCTAATAAGAGATTCAGTTATTAGCATGCTTAAAACTATTAGAATCATGGTGATGAAGAGGCATACAGATAATATAGAATTTGTGTCTGGTTGAAATTCAAATGTTGCACTGAGGATTATAAAGAAATTGGAGAAGAATAAGAAAGGCCCAATGTAGCGGAGAATAGTCTGGAATGGTGATGGAGCATATGAAGTGTCTAAGGGGTGATGACAAACATATTGTAAGGATTGGTAGACACCAATCATGTAGTTGTCGGGCATGAGAGTCTTATTGTTAGACCCCAAACTTTTTCTTAGAAGTTAGAATTATGAAATGAGAATTTATTGGCGTTTAGTCATAAATAAATTTTATTTACATGTGTTTACATGTATTAAATGGAAATGTTAGAATTAAATTACGGAGTAAGTAGGCATTAGATTAAATATGGAAGGGTAAACTTGGAAAGATTAGAAGTTGTCTTAAATTAATAAGAAAAGAAGATGAAGAGAGTCATGTAGAAGTAAGAAAGAAAAACCTAGAAGAAACTAGAAGAAGAGAAGCAGAAACTGAAACAAAAAAAGAAGAAGAAGGAAAGAAAGAAAAAGGAGAAAGAAGAAGAAGGAAAAGGTTCAGGTGAGTTTATAGGTATTCTCTATCTTTTCTTCTTGCTTTTGTAGAAGAAGAAACTAGTGAGAATGAGTTTTATGTGCTGAAAATGAAGGAAGAAAGAAGAGAACGAAGAAACTTATTCTTGATTTTCATAGATTTTCAACTAGATCTTAGTTATTTTAGCTTAGATAAACCATGAGTAGATTAAGTCCAAGCTCATTTTTGAATTTTAAAGTTTTATGGATTTTATATTTATATATTAGTTTGAATGAAGGTTTTTTTGTTTGAAGGAAAGCAAGAAAATCTAAATACGCAAGAGCAGGAAGAAAGGCAAACTTGAGTTCGGATTTACTGTTAATTAGGTGGGTAATATGTTTATAGTTATTGTGACGATGAGCTGATTTATTTGCTTGTATGTATGCTTATTTGCTTGTATGTATGCTTATTTGCTAAACTTTGAATCATTGTGAATGTGGGAAAAATTCACTGTGATTTGTTAACTTGTTATGATTGAAAGATTGTACTACATTTTGTCTTCATGAAAAACAGAAAAGTGTAAGAAGCATGAAAGTATGAATATATGATGAAATGAGTTGAGTATCAAAATTTGCTTGTGTGGGCAAGAGAGATACCATTTCATTCGTCATGTGTACGTTGACTTAAAGCCTTCTCCCGGCTACCCGCTTGTGGCATATGAGCTCCTAAGAATCAGACTCATTTCGTTCAGTGTGTAAACTTTGATTTCTCCATTTTGTTCAATGGGATTCTCTCAAGCCATTATGTTTGTGCATTTCATTGTGATTGGATTGAGCATGACATACATTTGAGTGTTATGTTTTGATGGCTGAATATACATGATATGATTTATGTGATAACATGTTTGTCTATGAGTTCTTTGACCTAGAACTGTAAATAATTTAAATTGCTAGATTGAAATGTGATATATATATATATATATATATATGCGGCTAGTCACCAATGGCTATAAGAGTATTAGCCACTGAGCTTCACAACTCACCCCATTATTTTTCCCAGTCCTCAGGTGAAGAACAAACAGATCATTGAACCTTGCAAACTTTGGCAAACTCCAAGAAATCTATCTTTTATAACTAAGTTAGTTCAAATACATTTGGTAGCTTTGCAAGCATATTAAGCATGAGCATTTATGTTGAAAATTTTAGATTATGCTACTGTTTCGATCCTTGATATGTAATTAAAGTTATGTACAAACTCGGTTACGTTTAAGAAATGAAAGTAAGAGTTGAAGAATTTCTCTTTTGTACATGTTCAAAATTATCTTTTGCGTTGAGTTGTTAATTGTGGTTGAGAAGAAAATTGTGAGTTGTTAGACAACCCTGGATAGTTTAAAATGAATTGTTATATTATGAGTCATATATGTATGTTTAGTGATTGTTGGATTCGGGTCTTTTGGAAAATGTATAGAAGTTCATATAGGTAGTAGAGAAAAAGGGAGATAGAAATTATGTTCTGACTTCTACGAATAAACTATATTAATTTAGGCAGAATTAGACAAAGTTGTCTTCATAAAAGTTGTATCTTATTCTTTTAGCTTTCTAATGATATATAGTTTGTAATTTTTGGACATTAGAATTGAGAGTTATGACGTTTACAAGTTTGAGTGCTTATTAGGGGTGTGTGATCGTGCACATGCATGATCTTGACAAAGCCCTTAAATCTCAGGAGTAACTCTTCAATGAAAGGAGGACACAATCGTGCACTGGCCCTTTTAAATAATAGAAGTGCACGATCGTGTATGACCGAAGCACGACCGTGACTTAAGAAGTCACGAAAACTGTGACTTTCTTTACTCACAGTAGTCACAACCGTGACTTTAATTCTTTTTATTACTCACGGCCGTGAC
>JANQAP020000570.1:81513-101890 GCA_026874005.2 Erythroxylum coriaceum
TATGTTTTGTATCATAGACTTCATTAATTCGATTTAAGATCAATATCAATTCATATATAAATGAATATCAAATCAATGAAAAAATGTCTTTCTCTTTATTAATCAAAATAAAGTTTGTACAAAAGTATTAAAGGTGATTGCCTTTATAGCACTACTTTAACATTAATATATTCTTGAAGATCCCTCTGAAAGTTTAAGAACAAGATCATCATTCAAGAATAACTTTGTAGATCTCATCTCACAAGTAGAACCAAAGATCGTTGAAGAAGCCCTTACTGAAGAAAACTGGGTATCAGCCATAAAAGACGAATTAAATCAATTTGACAAAAACAAAGTATGGAATCTAGTACCTCGTCCTTAAAACAAGTCAATCATTGAGACTCTGTAGGTATTTCGAATCAAACTTGACGAAAATGGTAAGGTGGTAAGAAACAAAGGTAGACTTGTAGCTCAAGGTTACAATCAATAGAAAAGTATTGATTTTGATGAAACTTATGAACCTGTTGTTAGATTGGAATCGATTAGAATCTTACTTGCCCTCGCATGATATAGAAACTTCAAGATATTCCAAATGGATGTTAAAAGTGCATTCTTAAATGTTTACATTAATGAAGAAGTATTTGTTAAGCAACCCCTAGGTTTTGAAATTGAAAATGATTCGGATTACTTGATGAAGTTATCTAAAGCTCTGTATGGTCTAAAGCAGGCTCCTCAAGCATGGTATGAGAGGTTAAATAACTTTTTGCTTGAGAATAACTTTGAAAGAGGAAAGGTCGATAAAACCTTATTTCTTAAAAGAAAGGAGAATGATTTACTCATAGTGCAAATATATGTTGATGACATAATATTTGGTGTTACTAATTCATCCTTCTATGAAGAATTCTCAACATTAATGTAGGGGAAGTTTGAAATGAGCATGATGGGAGAATTATCTTTCTTTCTCATATTACAAATTAGACAAACAAAAAAAGGAATCTTCATTAGCTAAAATAAATACACAAAGGAACTCATTAAGAAATATCATTTTGAAAATGCGGAACTGATGGATACTCTTATGTACACTAGAACTAAACTTGATAAAGACGAAGAAGGCAAAGCTATGGATGAGACAAAGTATAGAGGAATGATTGGATTACTATTATATCTTATAAGTTCAAAACCAAACATTATGCTTAGTGTGTGTCTTTGTGCACACTTTCAATCAAATTCAAAACAAAGTCATCTTCAAACAGTGAAAAGAATCTTTCGATATCTCCAAGGAATTATGAACTTTAGACTATGGTATCCAAAAACTGATTCATTTGACATAGTGGGCTATTGTGATGTAGATTATGTAGGTGATAAAGTCGATTGAAAAAGCACAAGTGGTCATTATCAATTTCTTAGAGAATGTCTAGTATCTTGGTCCTGCAAGAAGCAAAATTGCATAGCGCTTTCGACTATTGAAGCAGAATATATAGTAGCTACCAGCTGTTGTGCTCAAATCGTATGGATGAAGTATTAACTATAGGATTTTTCTGTAAACTTTTCTCATATTCCTATATTATGTGATAATACGAGTGCTATAAATCTTTCTAGAAACCCTGTGCATCATTCTAGGACTAAGCATATAGAAATCAAACATTATTTTTTTAGAGATCATGTTTTAGAAGGAACCATTAATCTTTTGCATGTTAGTACTGAAAATTAAGTAACTGACATTTTCACCAAGCCACTCTCTGAAGATAGATTTTGTGTGTTAAGAAAAGAGCTTGGAATGTGCAAACTCTCTAATATTATTTCTGTATGAAAATTTTCTGCTACTTGTCTTTGCATTTTGTTTAGCAAGATCCTTCTATTCTAATCCCTTAGAAACTATCTCTTGGTTTAACAAGCCCCTTCATTTTAGAAGGCTTCTCTCGGTTTAATAGAACAAGATTACACATGTATTAAAAAGATCAAAAGGACAAAATAAAAATCCAACTTTTACTGATAGTCATGGTGAAGCACATGTTACTGAACCCCAAGTACCAGAAGTACACTGGGTTATAAATGATAATGATTCAGATAAAGAACCATCTTAGTTGATTAGACAACTATGAACCAGAGGAAGTCTTGCAAAGCAAGCTCAGAAATTTTCCAAACAAAAAGGAACAACTGATGCTGAAAAGAAAGATGAAGAATTATCCAGAAAAAGAAAAAGGGAAGAAATAAAGAAAGGAAAAGCACCTGTGACTAAAGAAACTATCAAGGACTCCATTGATAGAAATGAGTTATTTCATGAAAAGATGATTCCTAAAGAAAACAGAGCAAAGAAGATAAAATAGCTTCACAAAAAGGAAAGATATCAATACCACCAAAAATGTTTCAATCAACAGAAGTTGAAGTTCGCTATAAAATGCAGTATAAGAAAAGAAAGGTGGTTGCTGGGAGATTCTTCCCTCCCATGATGTTTGATAACATACGTACACCTATCTCTCCTTACTTTTTTGCAATTGGTTAGGAAAATTTCCTGAAATTAGATGAGACAATGTGTGATGAGCTAGTCAAGGCATTCTACACACAGATGAGAAAAGAAGTAATTGATGGAAAGTTAGCCATTGTTTCATGGGTATGTGAAAGTGATATTCTAATTTCTAAAGAGATTTTAGGAGATAAACTAGACATAGCTCCTATAGGGAGAACTGATTTTCTTGTCATAAATGGGATGTTGATGATCTGGATTTGGGAGAAGTTGTTATATCCATCTTCCTTAATGCTGAAAATACCCAAGATGGGAGACCTTGGAGCAGGCAATTTGACTTACTACCATGATGCTTTGCATCGTTATCAGCTACTTCTATTTTCCCCAGGATTAGTTATGTTGAAAGGTGTAGTTTGCTAGACACTTATGAAGTGTACAATTTGTTGAAAGGAAACATAATGAATCTCCTTACAATGATCTTCAGGTTTATGGTGGATAAAGGGAATCATAAGAATACAACCAGTTGTCTACCTCATGGAATATTGCTCACTAAGATTTTCAACCATTATGGAGTATCTTTTGCAAATCTAAGTTGGTATGCACCGGCTAAGTTCCACCCTTCCATTCCTTACCAGTTCAGATACAAATTACAAAACAATGTTTGGGTGGAAAAGAAATCTGAAAGAGAAGCGAAAGTCGTAAGTTCTTCTCCATATCAAAGAGCTAATGTTCCTCCTCAAGATGAAAAAAGTGCAAATCTCCAATAATAGTTAAAGAACATGCAAGCCAATCAAGATCAAATGTGAAAACAAATAGACAGCATGTAAAATCAACTTCTTGACATCCAGATTTTGCTCAGAAGAATCCTTGAATCTTTTCAATAACTCTATTGATACTTGTTTTCTGCTTGGCTTATTTATACTGATGATTTTATTTGATGCATCATTTACTCTTTTCCTCTATTTTATTCTATTTTATTTCCTCCCTATACTCCTTTATCATCACTGTGATCTTATCTGCCACATCATCCAAGATCTCCTCATCTCTATCCGTTGATGATGAGTTATCTAAGCCAATAGTATTTTGGTCCATCCAATGATTTCCTATGCCAATTCTGTTAGTCATGGTCTGTCCATTTGAGCATATACTAAGTCCTTAGTCCATTAAAAACCTAGCCTTGATCAAGTCAACTTTTACAAGGTCTAAAACTCTACCAAAACTCGCACTAAGTTTGATCTAACTTGCTAACTCACCTTGGAGCTTTCGCATGCCACCATCATGCGTGTGATCTAGCTAACCTTCCATCTGATGTCTATCTCAAGCCTTTTTTGGTTTTACATCCAAATCTTGTATCTCGTCGAAGATTTCTACCAATTTATGCCAACGCTTGACATTGCGCCTTTTTCTTCTTGCCTCCTTGCAAGTCTTTGCCTTGTTTCATTATTCCGCATTTCAAACATTGATCAAGGCTTGCTAATGCTTACACAATTCTACTATCTTGGACTTAGGGGTAAGCCTAGTGATTGTTTCAACAAAATTCGTTAATCACTATGAAATAACAATCCAACTCTAAGGCATCATCATAAACTCATTTTGTTCTTATCATAATTTTAACTTCTTTCATCATTAAACGACCTTGTAAGTTCAAAGTTGAACTAACAAAACTTTGATCTTAGATATCTGGACGATAATCTATTAAGAGCCAGATACAGTGTTCATGTCTGAATAAGAAAAACATTTCTCACATTTAACCTTTCTTGAGTTGTTTGAAGTTTGATACTAATAATCGGTTGTTACTTTCACTGCATTGTAAATATAAAACGCCCTAAAGATTGCTACAACGCCATGCCTAGACAACTGAATATTTATTACAGAACTGCCTCAATTGAATGTTCTGCTTATATTATATTGAGACCCTCCTTCAAATCAATTAAAGAAGTCCATATGGATTACAAGAACATGGCTGCTATAGAAAGTGCAAAGTAGTTGTCTGGCTGCATGCTCATGATCTTTTTGATTTTTAAACTCCTTGTTAGGTCATCGTCCCTGGGGGACCAGTTTCTTCTAACCTAGTTGTCATGAGTTACAGAACAGGGAAATAGGGGAGTAAAATCAAAAGTCAACGGCAATGTGTGGCACACGGTTACATAATTGCTCTAAATTAATGAGTAGGTGACCCCTATTCACCTCCAAAAGGAATACAACGTGCCTCTTTCCTTTTAGCTTCTTTGTTCTATGTTTGATATTGATTTATGGTTCTTTCAAAACACTAATTTGGTTTTCTTATGATGCTTCGAGTAACAATTTGGGCAATAAGAGCTTATGGACAATTGCAGTTTCATGTTTCAAAGGAATGCTGCCCCCCTAATGGCTATTTGATTGTTGTATAGCAATTGCTACGTTAGTTTAGGTACTGTTTTTCCTTATCAAAGTTATTTAGGCGCTTTTGTTTCCATTACATGGAAGATTTTGAAAACTAAAGTTAGATTCTTCGAGCCGAGTTGTACGTTATCTTGACCTGTAATCAACTAATTATACTTGGATATAAGAGGCTTGTTAAAGATCACAACAAGCTGCTACTGCCAATGACATACGGAATTGTCTTCCATGTTTAGGAAAAAGTGATTTTTAGTGGCACAAGAAAGTATGTCTACGAAATATGCTGTCTTTATGGAAGTGAACAAAGTCACTAGAGCATATCTACGAAATATGCTGTCTTTATGGAAGTGAACAAAGTCACTAGAGCATACCCTTCTCGACTTACCTGTTCTTTTCGTTTCTTTGCTTTGCCCTGCCCCTCCTCACCCTCTTAACCCAAGGTGGTGTTGTATTAACAAAATAATGAATTGAACAAAGTAGTGTTTATAATTCATGTTATAGATACATGTATCTAAAGTCTAGTATAGACATGGTCTCTACTTGATATCAAATTTGTTTACTATTTTTCCTTCAGGAAAGTAAAAGGGTGATGTAGTTCTTGAAGGCAACAAGTAAATTGCCATCTTTTTTGGTCTTCTTATCAGGTTTAAGATGGTGATTGGAGATCTATCCAGAAAGGAATATAATAGCTATTTTAAGAGCAGCAAATCGTTTTCCTATCAAAGAATCTGACACAATTGTTTCATCTCGTTGTCACAGTTAGGCACATAAAAGGCCGAAATTCTCGGCCAATCAATCAATGCTCTTCCACTTAGTCGAAATAATTGTAAAACTCCATGTGTTGTTTAATGTTACATTAGCCTAATCCCATCATGAAAGTTCCAATTGTGCACCAAAATATTAATTCTTTTTCTTGAGCAGAAGTAATTGCCGTGGTACAAATAAGGGATAATGCGAATATTGCTGTCACACTAGGCAACTTCGGCCACTTACTATCAAGTGTTGGTTGCTGGAGTATTGGGAAAATAGCCGAAAGGAAAGGAGGAAAAGGAAGGAACCTTAGATGGATTTTCATCTTTGAGCATTCAAACAAAAGGTTTAATTTTTTTTCTTAGTTTATTCTGTGTCTAAGCATGCTTTTGCCAATGGTGGCTGGCTAGGTACTTGATTCATTATGCCAAAAAGACCTTTACTATAACGAGCCTGAATTCAGATGATTAATAACTACATCAAGCTTTCTAGGTCTGATTTGCCTTGATAATGTATGGTATAAAAGGATGATCTTTTGTACCAATAGACAATAGAAGAAACAGATGACACCACGTGATTATCAAGCACCTCTTGCAAGTTTTTACTCAATAACTCGCTTTGTTCTATGCCCTATTATCTGAGAGTAGACTTGTCTATATACATGTGTTTATATGATATTCACTACTTGGATTTGCCAATACTTTGTTCTATAACCTTAAAAATCGATCCATCCCGGTCCACAAGCAATTGTTCATTTCCCATATTAGAAACGGTCAACAGTGGACTAAAAGACAAATTTGTGGAAGAGAAGATTGCTCAATTTGTGTCACCGTGTTTTGACCGTGTCAATTTTCATTAACGTTAAGACAAATATGATATGTGGAGAGGCATCCATAATTATCTAGAGTGCCTTCTACAATCCGAAACTTTGATTCCCACATGAAACTACGAGCCAAAAGAGAGGACAATATGTGTAGAAAGATTCAAGAAGTGGTCAATGATTGTGAGCCCTTCTCATTTGTTTTTCCTGAAGAGACTAGACTAGAGAGGCCAAAGCAATCACTGAGGTCTCTTTTTATCATTGTTCAAAGAAGATGGCACCTAGCTACACGGTTAAGTGGGTCTCTCCTGCTTTCCTATTTCCGATTATTGCAAGGAAATCTTCTTATTATGTATTATGCAAGTACTACGTAGCGCATTTCAATGCATTCACAATTACGATAAGAGAGAGAAAACTGGAAGCATGATTCGAACGAAGAACTCGATAAAGTTTCTTCATTGCTAGTCTTGTGGGTTGCGTGCGATCCAAAGACATCATAGAACGTAGTGGGGTTGCTGTCTGTGTAATTAAGTTTCATATTAGTTTGATGTTATATACCACTGTATGTTCTGGAATGATTAAAAGTTTGAAATTTTATGATGATCTGAACCAAATCAACTTTATATGTAGCCAAAAAAACAGCTTGGTCACGAGAGGTATAAGAAATATCCTTTCCACACACCGTCCAAAAGTAAAAGAAATAATTCACAGTTCTAAACTGGAACAGTGTGGTCTTAAAGCTACAACCACAGAACATTACGTGAAGCATAAGATTTGGTATTCCTCGAATCTTCTGACCAAGGGTAGCTAGAGTGATATTAACACAATAATATTAGATACTATTTGAACTTGAGTTTGATGTTCCATATAGGATTTGAAGCGAAAATTTTCCATTCTCCATCTCATTCTTCTTGGATTAAAAATATTTGATCCTAAAAAATGAGATAAAAGATACAAATCTAATAAGAATGAATTTAAATGGCAAATTTCTTTCTCTTTAATCCAATTAGCATCAAAATTAGAATGACCATTTTATTTGACAATAAAGCAATGAAACTACCTTCTTTTAAAGTCACAAACTTATCATCAAGAATAGTCTCATCCACTTCTTCAAGGTGTTATAGTGAAGATATTAAAGGCATGCCTTTGCCAACTCCATGTGCAAAGATACTAAAAGGTAATGCATAAGGTTCAAAACTTTCTCTACGAGGTATCAAATCCTCTATGGTAAAAACAAAACTAATATCCATTTCAGTTGACAAATCCAAAAAATATGCTTTAAATCTAAGTTTACGGATGATAGTGTGAGGACTAGTGAAGTTTCTTTAGAAAATATTTTGGAATCTTTGTTAGATGAATGTGAACCATGACAAGGTCATCAACATGAAATTTCGTGGACCTATGATGCATATCAACAACAAATATATACTTTTCATCACTTAATACAATCTTTCGCCTAATCTCAATATGTAAGTCATGGATACATTGTGCAAAATTTTTATCAAGTTTAGAACCTTTTTTTAGACTTAATAAGTCTCTAATATAAGCAAATTACTTTACTTTTTCTTTTACAAGTGTCAGGTTTACCCTTATTTTTTTGGGATTAACAAGTCTCAAAATAACGTTCTTTCTCTTATGCTTAAATGAATAAGTGTTTTCTCTACTAAATTTGGCGATATTAAAGGCATCCTAAAATAATATGAGCAATATACATAGGCAAAACATCACAATATATGTCATCTTTATAATCTCCCATCAAAACAAAAGCTAGACATTTGTTAGACATAGGTAAGGTGGTTCAATCACCCATACTTCCTCAAGTGGATGTGGATGCGTTTTAGTTTCAAGTTTAATAAATTAACTACACTTTTAAAAACAACATTCATTGAGATACCTCCATTTATCACTAGCTTACACTTCATATCCCTACTCTTAATGAAAGTGTGAAAAATACTAGTGCACTTCCAATTGTTATTATCCGCATTAGTAGACAACATGCATCTAACTACAGTAATACAATCATTCTCATCAAATCCTGCGGTAAGATCATCTTCATCACCAAAACGGTAGAAAATGTAAACTTTGAGATTTAACATTACTACTTGTTGATATAGTTTGTGAATATGGTCTAAATTGAATTGTGCAATCATATATATGAATTTTATTGTGCAATCATATATACAAAGCCTTTTGGTATGCATCTTCTAGTGTGTTTGGTTTACAAAATTTAATCAATTTTAGTTATTGTTACTTTTGTAAACAAAATCATTTGAGTTAAGAAGAGATTTTTATGTAGGCACAACTAGTTTAAAAAAAGGATCCATTGTATAAAGGTTAGAGTCAATTATAAAAGTAGGGCCGAGCTCGAATTTTATCTTTTTAAAAAAAGCAAAATGACATTATTTTGCATTACCCATCGGGCCTTGAGCTGGGCCGAGCTCGGGCAACTAAAGTCGGAGAAGGCAAAATATTCATCTTTGGATGAATATGGGATCACATATAGGCATGTTCCATCCTATGTCCAATTTCATAAAGCTACAGAAAGATCCACGATCTCAGGCATAAGTGTGTCAATCCATATCTAATTTTGTAAAGTTACAAAGAGATCTAAAGTTTCAGATATGAGTTTGTTTGAGAATATGCCCACTGATGTTAAAAAGTTTGTAACCAAAATAGTCTAACCTACAGTCGTATCTCAGGTCATGCTACTTAAAACTCTAGTTTTTTCAATTTTGTATAAGGCATGCTTCTTTCTAATTGAAGACAATTTTTGAAGTCTATGATGTCCAATTAAGATTAAAAAGAGACAATGAACAAAATAAGAGTAAGAAGGTGAAAAAGAGAGTAAATCAAGAGTGTTCTTTATACTAATTAGCCCATAATTGTACCTTTTTACAAAAAAAGGCTTATTTAACTTTTGATGCAGGTTGCCATTTAAGGATAAATCCTTTTGACGAATGGGGGTATAGTGTGAGCACAAATAGCCAAAAAATGAGATCCATTGCATGCAGGATTGGTCCAATTACAAAAGATAGAATTAGAGAAAGTTTAGAGGAAAAATGTTCATCTCTGGTTCAATATGTGCTCATGCATGGGCATGTCCCATATTGTGTTCAATTTTGAAAGAGTTATAAAGGATCTATGGTCTCAAGTACTAATATATCAAAGACTGTGTCTAACTTCACAAAGTTATAGAAAGATCCACAGTCTTATATATGAGCTTGTCTTAGACCATACCTATTGGCATTAAAAAAATCACAACCAACACAAGTTAGCCCATGGACATGTCCAAGGCTATGCCTACTCAAATTTTAGTTTTTTTTTCTGATAAGTCAAATATGCAAGTGCGTATAATCAAATTTAACAAGTTTTAGATATGTAGTATTACAGGTCATCGTTAACATAAAGACTAATTAATTTTTACATTTGTTAATCCTAGTAAAGCAGTAAATTAATTTAAACAAGATTTTATGAAAGATAATTAAATTACTTAACGAACTAAAGCAAGGTGATTAACTCTTAAGAAGAAAGCAATATAATAAAACATCAAGGCTTAATGATTCATTTATAAGGAATTCCAATTATCAAGAAAGATTAGTTATTAAGGTTAAAATAACTATTAACTTAAGATATTTATACCCTCTCTTGAGGTTATAAATTTATATCTAATTAATCAATTACCAACTCTCGATGTACAATTAAACTAATTAATTTTATTAAGAATATTTAATATATTAATTATTAAATAGTCTAAGATATCTCTTTTACTATATCTAGACTATTTATTCTTCTAATATACATATTATACTTCTTTAATTCCTTTATACAATCTCTAAGATTGAATCTATAATAACTATATTTATATATTATACTTCTTCTTTAATTCTTTTAGACAATCTCTAAGATTTAATCTATAATGACTAGGCATACATTCGAGGATTAAGATCAAAGTGAATAAAATTTAATATAAGGAATAACTAGTCATGCATTAATAATTGAAATATCCTATATAAGTTACATCCCTAACTCTAACTAGGGAATTAGTTCGTACTAGAATAAAGGAGATCAATAGAAAACAAGAAAGAAAACAAAACATATGAACTCATTCTCATGAATCTTAATGTTCTTTGTTAAATCTTAATGGAATCTTGAACTTTTCTCCGAGGTTCTCCCTTTATTATTCTAAGACTCTTTAATTTGGCTCATCTTCTTCCCCATCAATTCTCAACCCTCTTTATTCTTTTATAGTATAAAATCTTAAATTTTTTATAAAGTTTAATGCTAATATGGAACTAACACAGGTTTGTGTTAGCCCACTGTACATTAACACCCCTATCTAGAATTTTTATAACAAATCATTGCTAACACCCCTATCTAGAATTTTTTATAACAAATCATTACCAACATGGTTCTAAAATATGGTGCTGTATTTAAATCATATTTAGTTATTAGTTCCTTAATTGTGTATCTAAGGGAACATTTGGTGAAAATAGGTTTGATGTCCATAAACATAAGTTTGTATTTAGATCGTGTTAGGGAACATGGGTACCTATTAGAACCATGTTCTTTATGTGAAAAACTGTCAAAGGAATATAATGTATCGGGGTAGAACATAAGATGGACATGATATCGTGTTGTTTTTATATTACTAGACACTGGCTTATATTGGTGCCATATGCTTATAAAATTATTAAAATACTTCTCCAACCTAAGTCCAACTTGCCTAAATTCATTCCTCTATATTATAGAGCTAGACTAACGTTTGAAAATAAAATATAAGCCATATTAGGTACCAAATCCCATAAAAATCATCCAAATACAAGTAAAAATATTTTCAAAATTATGTTAATAGCATTTATCAAATTTCATTACTCCTAAGCAAACATAAGTTGCAACTCCAGAAATGAATTTAACAATCAATCACATTAATTAAGATTTTCTGTTATTAATTTAATTATAAAGTTAATCAAATTGTTAGGCATTTAACTACTTGCATATAGTCGTAAATCAATTAAACTTAACTTCATAATCCTTCAAAATTTAACTTAACTCACAAAGTTTAACTTAATCCATAAAGTGCACATATATGAGAAAGATGCTTAAACTTTCAAATATTTTCATAACCCTTACTAAATGAAGAAAATAAAATATTAATTTTAAATTAACACAGAAGCAATTTAGAATTCTTTTTTGAAAAGTCATATAACCTTTTAATTTGAGAATAAACACCTTGTCATGAATAATTCTAATTATTCAATTATGTCATTATTTTAAATGACTACTAGCACTATTATCACACTTCAGATTTTTACTTAGTTTGAAGGCAATTAAATGAATTCATTTTATTTCACATGTTCAGTGGAATGGTTAAAATGCTTGAAAAGAATTCAAGTATAACTCAATTAGATTACCAAACTATGCAAAAAGTATCATAACATAAGTTAAGTTTTTATTTTCAAAATTATTAAAATAAATTAAATTAAATTAATCATCAATATTCATGACTATTTGCCTTAGCAAATCAAGTAATAATAACAATCAAACTCATAATAAATTATCTTGAAGAATATTCTTTTAAAATTAAAAATTTCTAGAATTATTCCTTATTAAGCTAATTATAATAAAAATAATAAGCACAACTATTAATTCCCTCCCCTACACTTAATTTGCACATTATCCTTAATGAATATATATGAAAGAGTAATAAAACATAGAAAATAAGGGAAATAAGGAAATTAGGATAACTAATACTCCCCTAATAATATAAGAATTGTCCACCTTATCTAATGCCATCACGATCTATCACGGATTAGTGAAATCTAATATTACAAAATTCTATCACTTCTAATCTCAAATAAAAGAATCATAATCTAAGATCTATGACTTTAGAATTGTTCCAAACATAAAGTACATGCAATAAATTTTCATATCATGCAAAAAAAACTAAAATTATTGCTAAAGATTGTAAAACTACTAAATTAAAACAAAAGCATCTAATCATTGTGATGCTTCTCAATAAGCGCTTCTTAATGAATCCTTCATCTTAACATGGTCACTAAGTCCTTCACCCTGACGAATCCATAATATTCTTCTTCCTAATCAAGGGTTTATTAGCTTTCATAAGTAGCTTATATTCTTGTATAGAACTTCTAGAAGAAGAGATAATACCATGATAAGTATTATTTTCCTATAAATATGCATGATGTAAGTGAGAAGGCAAGTACATTATATCAAAACTAGGTGCTTCTTTAGTAATTAGTATGGTTTAGACTTTTCTTCTCCTAAATTCTTAAAAACACTATAACATCAGAGTTTATAGTTCTCTCATTTTAACTTAAAAGCATACTCAACTAGGTTAGGATGCTCCTCTTCTTCATTATATCTAAAACTAAACATATTTTCAAAGAGTTAACATAAGTAACTTTAATTAGATCATCATGCACAATAGAATCAATAATGTCCATATTATAATAAATGCAATCGGCCTTTCAAAGCCTTGAAAATTTTGAACTCCACCTTTTTATTGTCCACTCTAAATGTTAATTTATCCTTTGACACGTTAATTAGTGCCCCTCTAACAGTCTTAAATGGTCTCCCTAAGAAGATGTGAACCTCAATGTTATACTCCATGTCTATTATAAAAAATTTTGCAAAAAAATTAATTTTTTTTACTTTAACAAGTAGATGTTCCACTACCCTAGGTAGGTATCTAGTGGACATATTAACTAGTTGGAGTGATATAGTTGTAGGCTTGAGTTCTCTTATACTAAACTTCCTAGAAGAGATAAAAGCATAAAGTTAATAGTTGCACATAAATCACATAATGATTATAAATATTAGAAGCTCTAAAATTACATGTAATAATAAAACTCCTAGGATCCTTTAACTTTTGAGGTAGTTTGTTTTGCAAAATTACACTACACTCCTTAGTTAAAGGTATCTTTACATACTCCTCAACTTTTTTTTAGAGACGAATTGCTTCAAAAACTTTATATATGATGACATTTAAGCTAATACTTTATTAAATGAGATGTTAATATATGACTTATTGAAAATATCTATGAATTTCCTGAATTTTCCTCATCCTTACTCTTTTTTAACCTCTGAGCGTGTAAAATGGGTAGTATATAAGGTTTTACAGAGGGTTGAGGAGCCGATGTTATACTATTCACCAAGTTCGGCCTTGAACATCAATCATATCATCCTTATGTTTAGGCTTATCTATCTTTTGCATTTCCTTTTTCTTAGTGGCTGTAATATCAAATGTTTTGCCACTCCTTAGTATGAGGTTTAACACTATCTTTTTTGGATTGACCTTTATATTATTAGGAAGCTTATCTTGACCTCTTTCATTTACTATCTTAGCTAATTGGTTTGCTAGCACCTCTAATTTATGAATAAATGTAGAATTTGATAGCCCCACCTTATTAAATAGACCTATATGAAAGTCCAGTCTCCCCAAGTTATCTAATTCAAAATCAATGGAAGGCATATATTACTTAAGCATCAGTTCCACCCTTTGTCCTCTGAAGATGGTAGTTGTTAAAATTGAGGTCTTTGTTAGAACCTAAATAGTCCAATAGGTCTGTCTGCTCCAACTCATTACTCCTTTCAAGAAAAGTTTGGGTGACTTCTCCAACCTAGATTATAAATATTAGAGAAAAGATCATTCTTGACAATTGTTCCTCTTTAGGTAGCCATATAGTTTACATTATAATAATTTGAGGTATGTTTCATGTTCATACATGCTTGGGAAGGATGCCTATGCATATAGCAATGACAACATGCCTCCCTATTGCCCATGCTTGATTCAACAACATCTTCCTATTTAGAAATATCCATTATTTGTTATGCTAAGTATAAAGATACTTGAACCTTATAAAAAGAAGCTTTTAATTTTCTTTTTAAAACTTTATTTGACAAGTTATTAGCTAAGTTCAATGATTTTCAGCAATTTTTAGGGATACTAAGCTTCAAAAAATAATGAATGGTCATATCATGTCATAAATGTACAACTTCCTAAAAGTTTTAGTTACACCTTAATATAAACCATAAATATGTAGAGGAAAATGAATCTTAATTTTTTTATTTAAAACATCTATAAGGAGGTGTGCAAAAGGTTTTCATGGGCTAACAAATATCGTACCTCTTATAGTAATGTCAACCAAATTTTGACATATGAGAATAAGACATTCATAAAAAATTACATAAACAATTTCAAAGAATATTGATGATGAGGATATTGGCTAAGTAATGCACTATATGGAGTAAAGGATCGCATCATATACTTATTCCCACTCCTAAAAAATCTCAATCAGAAGTAACCAAGTCCTTGCTTGATCAACAACTTCTAAACGGAAGATGGGTTAGAGAGAGAGCCTATTTAAAACTTCCTCTGGTTTGTTTGCTCCTCCCTGTTCGATCGTCTCGTCCTCCAATCATTTGATTCCTCTCCCTAGCAGATTTCTTTGCCCTCTAACTCATCTCGGCT
This sequence comes from Erythroxylum coriaceum, assembly GCA_026874005.2. Taxonomy (NCBI): domain Eukaryota; kingdom Viridiplantae; phylum Streptophyta; class Magnoliopsida; order Malpighiales; family Erythroxylaceae; genus Erythroxylum; species Erythroxylum coriaceum. The sequence goes on from JANQAP020000570.1 coordinate 96,397, forward strand.
TATCCCTAGGTTCTTCTGGTATAGGTTCTTCTGCGATGGATTTTTTGGTACTTCTTATTTACACCTCTTTTCTTGCCTCACATTTTTGACCATTTTCTTTCAACTATCCTGTCCGTGCCACCCTACTGTTAACCTACCCCTTCCCTTTTAGACAATATAACCACCTCACACCATCTGATTTCCCACCTTTGCCCCTTAACTCTGACCCTTCCCCCTCACACTCACCTTCTTTTCCTATCGCATCGGCACCTCATACCCAGAAAACATGGAAGCAAGTTATCAGGGGCCAACTTACCTCCACTTATACATACTATCCACCATAGGAGTTGGATGGTAAACTTGTGGTTTGTCTAGAAATTGCAACACTCTAAGAGGGCGTTAAGAGTTAGAAATCAGCAATTGTTGGGTTCCTTTTTTACCACCAACCAGCTCTTCCCCCCATCCAACACTAGGCCAACAAATTATGGAAACACAGAGGTCTCACAGATGTCTTACTTTCAGAGGACAACCTTATCCTTTTTACCTTCTCCTTTATCTCAGAAGCACACAAACTACTTAAAGAAGGTCTATGGCACTTAGGCAACTAGCCTATCTTCTTACAATGATGGCAGCCTAGTTTACAGTTTGAATACATAAAAGTGCATAATGTCCCTTTTTGGGTCCATTTCTATAATGTTCCCCTATAGTATTAGACTACCCAGGGGTTGAGCTAGTTAGCAAGTTATATTAGGAAACCATTGTGTATGGATGCGAACACAACAAGGAAGAAGAGAATAGGTTATGCTTGAATATGTGTCAGGAACTCCCAAATGAAATACCTGCCATGCGGTTAGGTGAAGATAATATATTATGGGAAAACATTATTGCTATATCTTATAATTGGAAGCCCCCTTCTAAATCTTAGAGTAAGGTTTAGAAAGCCAAGAGAAAGATTTTCAAAACGGGTAACTACCAAGAACTAATGGGACATGATGACTCTATCCAGGAAGAAACTGTTTAACCTCAGGAACATACTATCATACTGGATATCAATCCTGATCTTGTCCTTGCTTCTGCCCATGGAAGACATACCCCACAATCTTTGAAATTAGCTACATGCTTAATGGATGATGGTCAAACCTTAGAAACTCCCACAACAAATTGCAAAAGGTATAGTTATTTCCAAGAGAATGAACCCAAGCTTGAACTAATCGTCTATGCTTGTTCACCTATAGCGCTCACTAAAAGCCACAACCTTGAATCTGAAAAGTCAACTGACACTCTACACCATACTACACCTTCTGAAATTCCAACAGTTAGCTTATCAATTAAGGATTAACCAGCTTATGGTGAGTCATTTAGTACAATGAATCGAAGGTGATCCAAAAGGGGCAAACATAAACGCCTCACCAACCTTTCCAACTAATATGTCAATCCTCACTTGGAATATAAGAGGAATAAATTGTCCCTCAAAACTTTTGGCTCTAAGGGACTTTGCCTTTCATGAAAAACCAATGTTCATAACTCTGCTTAAAACTAAAATAAAATATGAAAACGTGAACAAGCTGCTGATACTGGCCCTTAATGGGATGTGCTTTCAAACCATAGTCACATGGTTTTGGAAGAATTATTATTTATTACAAGAAGGATGAGATAAACGTAAATATGGTGGACACCAATGACCAAACTATACATCTGAATTTACTTTTTCTGCAGAACAATATGACTATTGCTTCATCCTTCATCTATGCCAACAACTACGACTTTCAGAGAAGATATTTATGGAATAACCTCCAAACCATTGAAGGCAACATGGACAAATCATGGTTGATATGTGGGGATTTCAACTCAGTTCTTTATCCTACTGTAGTTCAGGGCCATTGCAACTTGAAGAATTGTTCGACTGACTTTAAAGACTATGTTCATGAACGTGAAATGACTGATCTAAAATTTATTGGACAATCTTTCACTTGTTCTAATAAGTAAACGTCTGCTTGGAATATTTGAAAGAAACTCTATTGTACACTTGTCAATGATATCTAGTTAAATACATTCCCCAATAGCTTTGCCAACTTCAAAGACCCTCTATTTTCGAATCATACCCTAATCATTATTGACAACTTATTCCAGAAACATATCATACATTATCCCTTTCGTTTCAACAATTACAGAGTTCATAATCCTGCATTTTATGAAACTTGTAGTAGAGGAGCAAGCCAACCATGTGCTGGAATAAAACAATATTGTTGTATGCAGAAGCTTAAGTTCCTTAGACATGAACTTGAGCTATTATAAGCTGTAAAAGGTTTTACCATGAAAGCTATTCAAGCCACCAAATTAGTTCTTGAAAATATTCAATTAAAACTTGCCTTGATGCCCACTGACACGATGTTACTGAATTCTGAGAAGATTGCCCTTTCTAATTACGTGCATGTCGTCAACAATCATAGCTTATTGCTCCAACAACGAGCTATAATTAATTGGCTAACTGATGGAGACCAAAGCACTAGTTTCTTTTTCAATTCCATCTTAGCAAGGAAACATTATAACCGGATCCACTCCATCACTTCCACAATTGTTTCGTCACTCCATAATTTCTATGATATACAAGATGAAGTCATAAGTTATTTTGGCTCTCTCCTTGGTTCAACTGGAACTTTGGGTTTTTCATTCACTGCTCTAAACTCCCTTTCTCTAAAGCAAGTATCTCCTTAGGATTTATACTTTTTAACCAAACTTGTTGATGATAATAAGATCCAAAAAGTTGTATTTGACAAGGATGGCAAGAAGGCCCCAAGGCTCAATGATTTTAATTATTATTTCTTTTAAAACTCATGGAATATTACTAGACCTTTTGTGAAGAATGCAGTCTAAGAATTCTTCACAAATGGAGTGCTCCTTAAAGAAATTAACTACACCTTCCTATAATTGATACCCAAAACTTCCAACCCTTCCACTTTTGGAGAATTCAAACCCATATCATGCACCAAGTTTCTTTATAAAATTATCTCAAAAATCCTTGCTAACTAATTGAAATATGTTATCACTCCTCTTATCAGTGAGAATCAGGGTGTTTGTATGAATGATCGTCATATTGGTGATAATGTTCTCATAGTTCAAGAGCTACTCAACGGCTACTCTAGATTGAATTACTCTACCAATTGTACAATTAAAATAGACTTTCATAAGGCTTTTGACAGCATTAGTTAAGATTTTCTGTAGACAATACTTCAAGTTTTCAGATTTCCCCACACTTTTATCAACTGGTTGAAAGAACGCATGTCCTCAACTTCATTATCTGTACTCATCAATGGCAGCCCAACCAAGTTCTACAAGGCTACGGGGGTTTGCGACAGGGGGATCCTCTTTTCCCCTATCTTTTCATCCTTAGCATGGAAATTTTAAATTCTATCATCCAACAAGAAGTGAAGCACAATCCCAAATTTAAATATCTTTAAAAATGCAAAAAAAAACTTAACTAACCTTGGTTTTATAGATGATATTCTTCTATTTTGTAAAGCTCAGCTAGATTCTATCGACACTTTTATGAAGGCCCTTGCCACCTTCACCAACTATTTAAGGTTACAGATTAATTTCACTAAAAGTAACTTTCTCATCTCCAAAAGGGCTTCTGATCTCAAACAATCCATAACACAACATACAGGTATGCATTCCATAAACCCCCCACTCATATACTTGGGACTTCTTGTGATAACAAGGCACCTTAACTACTTGGAGTGTTTACCTTTATTGAAAAAAATACAAAAAGGTATTGGCTTATGGGTAAACAAAACTCTTTCCTATACGGGTAAGTTAAAACTTATCTAATCTGTGTTTAACTCTTTACATATATACTAGAGTTCCTATATCTTTCTGATATGTGTTTAAATGTTAATTCATTTGATATAATAAACTTAGTGATTAATGCCTTAGAAATGCTTAGGATACTCACTTTAGCTCATATTTGATCTTAGGTACATTTCAAAAGTGAAGGAACTAAAGCGACTCGAAAGCATGTCCATTGAAGCCATCTTCTCAAGGATTCACATCCACTTGTCTTTATGGAACAACAAAGAAGAAGATTATAGCAAGAGAAGGCAAGATAAAACATAAAAGAATGGGATAAGGCATAAAAGAATGAAGGATTAAATCAATCACAGTTGTGCATGTTTTTGTATGGCCGTGAGGGTTGCTTCCAATTATTTAATCATTCAAGGTATAAAGCAAGCAAAGGGATGCACTTGGATCTGAATTTAATGGATAACATCATAAAAAAATTATGAAACCGAAGGAATTGGACAGCTACACGTGAATGGAGGGCTAAAGCACAGAATGGGAAGATGAAGACACCTAACGTGAGTGCATGGTGTCTCACTTGAGTGAGACACCACACACACACCAGCTATCCATTTTGCTATATTAAAAACTCAACTATCTCATACAAGACATCTAATGGAAAAAAAAGTGACAAAGCTTAGAGAATAAGACAAAAAGTGGACAATAGCATAAGGGATCCTCTTCGGTTTTGAAATACCACCTGTCCAATTCTATTGTTATTTTGGAAACCTAGCTGCCTCATAAGCTAAAATAAGGGCTATGAAATAAGAGAAAAGGAGGGTGGAAGTGTCAGCTAGAGTGTGGGGGCTGAAGGGAGAACAAAACAAGGTACAGCTAAAAGAAGGAGGAAGATCGAGGAGAGGTAGCAGCTGGATCATCTATTCGGTTAAGCCATCTCTACATGCTTCAAAGCTAGTTTTTATCATAAAAAAAAGAGTGAAAAGGCTGCTACATTTTGGAGAATAAAATGAGGAGTGTGGGGCTGAAATATGGGAACCGAAGCTCCCATCTTTGTTGGTAAAGAAAACATGAGTGGAGGTGGTAAGGCTGGTTTTAACATAACAAGGAGCAGAGAAGAAAGAGCTAGCGACAGAGAGCATATGTGAACAGTGACAATGGACCAACAATCTTAATTATCCCATCAAAGCTACAGTGAGGAGAAGAGCTGCAGCTTGGTGGCTGGAAAAGAGAATAGAAGGCAACTAGGGAGAAAACAAAGAAGAGTGGCGCTTGTATGAGAGCTGCGGGAGAGAGTGAAGAGTGAATAGTATGGTAGTCCAACATATTAATTTGTCAAATCAGTGAATAGTGAGAGAAGTAAAGCATTAACCTGAGAAGAGAAGAAGAAAACAGTGGCGTGGAATAAAGTGGAGGAGCTAGATTTTCCTTTGTTTTTCACCACCGAAGTATGAAGAAGATGGCTCACACTTGGAGCATAAAAATGAAGATGGAAGGCTAGCTTCCCAACACCGATTCAACGAGAATATCGATGCAAGTCATGGTTAAGCTATTTTTATCACTTTAAGGTTGTAATTTCTTTTCAGATTGTTGTGTTATTGGTGTTGATTTGATTAGGTTTTGGGATGAATGATCTTAAAACGTTATTTTGATTATTTTATTTCGAACCTATTGCTAAAACATTGAATGTAATCCGTAATCGTTACTTTTGATGTTTGTG
>JANQAP020000570.1:101990-120342 GCA_026874005.2 Erythroxylum coriaceum
TTACTGCCTATATTGATCGTTTTCCAATTTGTAATGTGGCTACCAAATTGAATCCAGAGATTATATCCTAGGTTATTCGGTAGTTAGGTTTAATTAACGATTATATCTTGATTAAAAACAACCTAAGAAAAAATCGGGATTAGTAAAGCATTCTATTAGTCTCAGATCAATAGTTTGAAGAGAGTTGTAAAGACGTTAGAATGATTAAATATGCTTGATCGTGTTTAGGCCAAGATTGACCCTAAAATCGGACCTTACTTATATTCAACACTTTTCTCATTTTCGATTGTTTGTTTTAATTTGTTTTGATAATTTTACTTTTACTTTAATTTCTAAATTGCTTAAAAATCCAAAACCCCCTTATATTTTCCTGTGGATTCGATCTCGACTCATCGTAACTACAAATTTTAGTGTGCAGAGTTAGGTAAAGTTTACAGTGCACTCGATACGTGCTATCACTTTCTCTCCCAAAACAACATCAAAGCTATAGAAAGACTACTCAAAGACTTCTTATAGAGTCATTCAGATCGATCCAAAGGAACTGTTAAGGTTAAATGGACTGAACTATGCCTTCCTAAGAAAGAAGGTGGATTAAACATCTCATCCATTCAAACTACGAATTAGGCCTTAATTCTCAAACGATTCTGGTGGATTTTTCTTGACAAGCGATCATTATGGGTTAGGTGTCTTCACTCCTATTTCCGCAGGGAAGATGCATTTAGCAAATAAACAAAAACACCTCTCATTCACATTTCCTAAATCAATTATTAGCATTGAGAGACATGGTTCAACCCGATGTCAGAAGCAAAGTTGGTAATGGCAAACTCATTTCTTTATGGTATGATAAATGGTCAGGGAACAATTCACTCGTCCCAACCGGGAACCCATATTCATCCCTTTCTCTCAATGCTCGAATGACATTAGTCATCCACGATAACTCCTGGAAGTTTCCACCTCACTTGATGCATCTGCAACCAACATACCTACTAAACCCGAACTCTTCTGATATTTTTTATTAGAAAGGCCAAGTGATCCATCATCTCATTAAAAAGAAAACCAAAGAACTGCTAAGAAGAAGACATCTTGCTGCTGCTTGGCATATAATTATCTGGACCAAAGCACTAATTACCTGACTCTCTTTTATACTTTGGCTAGCGATTTAGAAAAATCTTATGACAATTGATCGACTACCATATTTGCACATGGATAAACATTGTCCTATATGTCAGGTTCAAGTAGAAATAAGAGATTATCTCTTCTTTACATGCTCCTTCAACAATATTATATGGTAGCCCATTCAAAGAAAATGTCTATGGACTGATCAGAGGCACTATCTCTACGACATTATTCGTTAATTATTAGCTCAGTCCATTGGCCCGCAACATAATAAATTCATACATATTCTAGCTTTGGAACTCTGCATATATAAACTATGGAGTGAAAGTAACTTCAATTTGCAAATCGAAGTTCTTCACTAGAGACCTTACAATCAGACACATTCCAACAGATCTGAGAGCTAACACTAGTGAAGAAGTTGCATCTCCACTGCACTACCAACATTCTCTCATCCCTGAACATCTGAAATTATTTATAATTCATATTTGATCCACTAGTCTAATATCTCTCCTTTTTGTCCTTCCTCTTTACATGATTCTTTAAGGATTGTAGTAGGGTAATCCCCTCACAGCTATGTTGATTTTGTACTACCTTCTCAATCCATTAATTAATACATTTTTTCTTTTAAAAAAAAAGTCCTTGCTTGATCTTTCATCTTTCAGATAGTAAAGAAAATATCTCATATGTAGCTTATATTTTATAAAAACAATAAAAAAAGTGTCTGTATTATGAATGTAAAACTCTTTAATGAAGGTGATAATGTCTTCCCTAAGTAATCCATTGTATCATGAATGTAAAACTCTTTAATGAAGGTGATAATGTCTTCCCTAAGTAATCCACTAAAAGTTAACAATAAGTAAAGATGGACTTGTTTTACCTTGTAATTCTGTTCTATTTGAATAACCCAATACATGAGAAACTAGCACTAATAACAGGCATTTGAATATTCCCCATGTGAATTCTAGGTGGATGCTACTCCTTAACTCCAACAATAACAGTATTTCCACCTTCATTGTCAATGTTTCCAGCATTGATTCGATTTGCAGTCATTTCTCTTCTCCTTCTTGAATTGTTTTATTTGCACGTCCACTTAATTTTTAGGGTTAATAAGAAGTAGATCATCTAAGTTAGCACATCTGGATCTCCTATCTTGCATTAACTATCTAAAAGCAAACGAGAGAAGATAAGAGTAAAATAAAGCTAAAGTTAAAAACAATAATTAAAATAGTCCTTAAAAACAACACCAAAAACTTAATTAAATCTACAAGTGCACATAATTGAATGTAGTAAGTCCTAAATTTGGAGTAATCTAGGTAATCATTCCCACAAAAACTAATTAATTACCAAGTTTATTAATCCTAGCCATGATTAGCAATGGGTCGGGGGCCTTGGGTTCGACCTAAAAGTTATGAACTGAGCTTAGGCCCAAGATATATAGCATGTTTAGGCCTGATAGGCAAGTGCTCGTGCCACGCCTTTTTTAATTTTTTAATTGTTATATTTTTATTTAATTTGAAAATTAAATAATTTTAATAAATGATTTCAACTAAATTTCAAATAATTGAACTTGTGCGTCATATGTAGCACAAATATTAATATATTTTTAAATAATTTATAATGCTATCCCTAATTATTTTAGATATATTAATGAACTTCTACGTGTATATTTCAAATATACAATAAAAATATGTCGTATCAATTAGTAAATATGTTTTTCAAATGAAAAAGAATTGTTTAAAATTTGTATAGCATACTTTATTATCCTAAAATTCATTTCAATAAAAAAAAAGCTAGCATGTGTCATTTTATATGTAAAACAATGTTATTTAACTCATTCATTTCTTAGTGAAGCCAAATGTTATAGGCCTTAATTTTAAATTTTAAATATAGTTTTGAATCTTCTAAATTGCGCATTTTTTTTGAAATTATCTCAACTATAATAAGGAGTCCATATTCAATTTATTTTTTATTAAATTAATATTTTTAATTCTATTTTCTTTCTTTTGACAAAAAACTAATTAAAATCTATTTGCTTAATTTTTTAAACTAATGTCGCTTTAAATTATTATCTCTTTTTTTGTTACTAATTACTATTTGCTTATCTACGTCTAATAGTAAAATGATGCTTGGTCCATTCAAAACTTGAAAGACTAATATCAATTTATGAGTTTGCCTATGCAATAAATATCACGATACTATTATGAAAATCATAGTATTTTTAAAACAATAGAGTATCATAGTGATATTATTATCCAAATGAAAACAAGATATAAAAGGCAATTGTCAATTATAGTTAGAAACTAAAGTTGAGTTAATGGGAAACAACATAGAAACTAAAGTTGAGCTAATGGGAAAAGACACAGAAACTAAAGTTGAGCTAATGGGAAAAGACATATGTATAAAGTTTTCTTTGTTAACGTGTATAAAACAACATAAGTAAAGATTTATATCTTCAATTTTAAAAAATCTAAAGCAATCAAATGAAAATAATAATAAATTGAGAAGTAAAGATTAAAGAAAACAAATCCACTATAGAGAAAAGTGACTACCTAATCATATAATCAAGATCATCTATAGTTTGCACCATTTTATCTACATGTAGAAACATTATTATGTAAATTATACTCAATTATGTGATAATTACATTAAATGAATATTCAACATTTGATAATTAACAATTAAATATACTTTCATTAATAAATATTTGTTCGAAGAAATTTTCTATTGGAAGATTGGTCTTTGTACTTGCATCAATATAAAAAGACAATATAAGATAATATAATATATAATTGTTAAAATTATTAAGGTAAACAAAACTAGCATACCATAAAGAATAGAGTTTACCTTGAATATCTTTAGCATTTAACCATCTTTATGCAAACATAAGGACTTTCACAATATTAGGATGAAGTTGAGTACGATGACAACTAACTATCTAACTTCCAATAAAAAAAGCAAACTACAAAGCAGTAATAGATATTAGAATTGCTAAGAGGTCTGACATTATTAGTTGCATGATTGAAAAATCACTTTCATGTGTTTTCCACTATATCAATATATTGAATTGTACATTTTCAACTTCAATCACAACACCTACCTTTAAATAATTGTCCAACACTAAAGAAGCCATAGCCTCTACTATTTGGTGAATTATGAAAATTAGGGACACATATTAGTATTATGAACACTAAATGAAGCTAAAGTTAAAGCTGATACTGAATTAATGTGATCCTGATCTTTGTCTAATCTTTGTTAATAATCATTAAACAAATCATACAAAAATTGTCTAATGATATCAACATGTTCTTCAGTCTGATTACCTTATAAATTTTGCCAATTAAGATATAATCGCTCCATCTTATATCTCGTGTTTAACAAAAAAATGAATATCATAGTTGGTTCGATTATATACCAATCAGAATCGAGTTTCTTCATCATATGTTCTACCATAACCCGGGTCATCTTATTATAATCAAATATCCAACTAGATAAATCTCGTTTGATCTCACATATGTTGTTAAAGCAAATGCGTGAAGTTAGATATTTTATTCCTAAGAATAACTCAATAGCATTATAAAATATCTCCAACTTTGCACAAAGTGCTTTAGCCAACTCCCATTACTCCTTTATCAACAAAGAAGCATACTGAGAATCTCTTTGTCGTAGCCGACTAAACACCTGAACATACTTGGTTGCCAACTCCAACATCTTAAATGTTAAATTCCATCTAGTAGGATAATCCAAAAATAACTTCTTCGTGAACGAAATACGTAGTTATCGTGATGTTTGTTTAAAATTTTTCATTCTTTTAGGCTTATTACTCTAATACACTAAGCTATTTCGTATTGAGTTTATCGCTTCCTTTATCACCTCCAACCCATCCTTCAAAGTCAAATTCATGATATGTACAAAATAACACATATGTACAAATTAGATTTTATAAGTTTGGTCCATTTTAATTAGATTAATTATTGGATTCTTTATACTTTATTATGGAACAATTACTTTTTTAGTCTTAAATAAAATATAAATTTATAATTAATATTAGTTCAATTAAAAACAATAACATTTAAAGTTATAGATAACGAGATAGAGAGTGAGAGTAATGGCTCATTGGTTTATTTGTTTAATTGTTAGTAAAATGTATATTACATGCATTTTCAATAGTTAAATTTCAATTCTATAATTTACAGCGTATAATATTACATAACTAAACTTTCCAATTATTATCTCATCATATAAAACGCTACCTAGAATATTTGAAATTTTCTCTTTTGATGAGGAGACATGTAGCCAAAATTCTAAGAAGAAGGCAAGAGTTACTAAATCATTATTTCTTATAAGCATCTTAATAACAGTTTATTGTTTATTCATTAGTTAATAAACAAATCATTGATGAAATTTTAATATAAAATTTTTGAATTATTGTTAAATGACTTTGTTTAGGAGTTAGAAGTGTAATTAAATAATATAATTTTAATTCAAGTGGCAATATTAATAATTTGGATGTAAGGATAGTAAAATAGTTTATTTTATTTTAACCATTATAAAATTAGTGAGTTTAATTTGAATTAATTAGATTTTAAGTTAAATTTAAGATCAAACTTCTCGTATTATATTGAAGAATATCATTTTTTATATATAAATAAAACAATGTTGATTTACTTATTAATGAATCAAAAATAAAATACGTAGACCACCAATTTCGTCTTCTTTATCTTTGTGATTTGGTATTTCTGTTTCTCATGAGCACAACCGCAAGAAGACCCTTTCCTTTAAATTCTTACGTCTATGTCGAAACAATAAAGTCCTTCAAGCTTATATGGGTTTTACAGATTCACTGAAAATACTTTTTATAAAAAGAAGCGAGAGCTCTAGATAAAGACCTACTTTTTACACAACACCGATTGCTGGACTTAACGGTGGGGATAACGACTCAAATAAGCTTTTCGGCTTGTGGCCAATTGATAATCAAATTTCTGTCTTTAGGTTATTCAAATGTTTAATCTTACCTTCCTCAGTTTTTGTTTCTATATAGTGTAGTCTCCTTTCTTTGGGAAAAGAACATTGCTCCGTCCATTACACTTGCTTTTGAATGTCTTTTAATTTGAGGTTTTGAAAATGATTAATTTATTCTTGTGCATTAGAGTATTTTTGTTAAAATTTAAATAGAATTCGAATGAGGAAAATAGACTCAACTTGAATTATAAACAATTGAAATTTAATTCCAACCATTACCATCCCTCCTTGGAAACATCTACCAAAAATTAAAACGTACTATCACTTCCGATTGTAACCTACCCACCTACCTTCATGCTTTATTGCTTTCTCGTTCTCTTCTTAAACACTACTTAGCTTGTTTAGAGAGAGCTGACTGTTAAACATTTAATTAAAAGTAAATAACAATACTGTCACTTAGACACAAGTGAAATATTTGACACGTGTAGGAAAACAAGTTCATGCTTGTGGTAATAATTTCTTAGCAAAAATATTGATAAATATCTAAATTTGATAATTAGCAAAAAATTAAATAAAAAAGTTAAGAATTATATTAATAAATAGAAGAATTTTTTAATATAATGAAATTTTTAAAAATTAAAAATGAGTTATAAAATTGCATATATGTTATTTTATCATATTTTAAATTTTCACCCGTTCTTCTAATTAAAGCTTCTTTTTGTTGTTTATATTTTCAAACATACTCGATAATTAGTATCAGAATTTTTATTTTAAAAATTATTTTAACAATCTTAAATATCGCGTCTTGTGATAAATTACATTTATTTATTTAAGAAACATCTAACATGAATTAAAAGTAATTATTTTCAACTTAAGAATAATTTTGTTAATTACTACACGTGTCAAGGTTATTCATTGATTAACCATGTGGATCAATAATCCATCCTTTTTAATGTTTGATAACCTTTTCCTTTTCTTCCTTTTTTGTTATATGTCTAATCACATGAAGTAAGAAGGAGGCAGCAGGGGAACGATATCTGACATGAATTGGAAAAGAACAAATTATGGGCTCATCTTCCTAAATTGAGATGAAGGGAAAGAAACTTCACTTTAATGAATTGTTGCATCATTTCTTAATCCTTAATTAACTGTAGTTTACTTTACTTTGAATGAATGCTTAACGATCCTAATTAACAGACTCAAGTAACTCTATTCTTTTGTGTTTATCAAATGTAAATTCCTGTACACAAGTAACTATTCCTACTGTACAAGTTTCTGTTGGTATGTAATGCTTGCTATATTAAATATCTAAAACTTTTCTTATTTTAGTGCGTAAAGATACGAAGTACAAAACTTGAGTTGCGATAGTATACCCCATTTTGAAAACCTAGTCCTACTGCATCGATATGCTTTCACAAGCTCTAAATCGGAGGTCCTTGTTAAACTACGAAATCCGAATGAAATTCTTCGCCTGTTTTGTTAGGTGCTGTGAAACTGCTTAATATTTACTTGCGCAGTGTATAAGGCAAATTTAACAGAAGTTGCAATTCAGCTAAACCATGCAAGATAAAGTTGGCAGATTTTGCTGCTTTCACGCGAAAGGCAATGATGAACACACGTTGATTGGGGTGGATGCACGCACGTCAATTTCTCTTATCAGTTACTTTAAATCTTATTCATATACTTATTTAAGATTTAGATAAATATATCGATAATATTTAGTAGAATACAATAAAAACATTATAATTAAAATAAGAGATTTAATCCCGAATGCACGTAAAGCATCAATTCAGGCATCTGACACGCACAAGTTCATAATTATTTTCTCAGGAGTTTACTTATCTGCTTTTCTTGATTTCATTCTTCAACCATACATACGAAAACCCAGACGGAGTTGTCAAATCTATAACCCAGCCGCCTGTCCTATCAAAATTGGATAACTATTTTAATTTTTTTAAAAAAAATTTGGATTATTTTTATTTTCACGCAATGCACTTTCAAGTTATGTTATCCAAAAGTATATTGCTTTATAAAAAATTTTTTAGTTTCACTTCCTAAACACAGAAGCTGAACAAGCGAGGACAATTCATTTAAAATATAGAAAGAGACAACTTGAGAATATTTTGTATTTTTTCTTCTAGCATTTATCATACATGGTATCTATACAAATTGGACAAAAGTCATTCTTATACTAAAGAAGAGCATGTAGTTCGTTAATTACCTACATTGATTGGTTCTAATGATTTGTGTTCATGGACAGAGAAAAAGATCATGAGTGTGAAGATAAAAGAGAGCTGATGTTTTTTGTATATTATCTCACAAATTGACAGTACAAGAACAGCTATATAGCTGATATACAATATTTGAAATTGCACAAAAATAGCTAACTACTTACATGATTGAAGGGAGAAGATTACAACAATAAGATAGAGATTATAGAACAGAAACATATCTGATATATATCAGATAGTAACTAATCCATATTTAATTTGGTTGTTGCGTTAACACCCTCTGTCAAGCTGAAGGCGGTGTGGAACAAAGCCAAAGCTTGTCTCGATGCTTAACAAACAGACGCTGGCCAAGAGGCTTTGTAAGAATATCAGCAATCTAATCTTCAGAGGAAATAAACCAAACCTGGATGTTGCGTTTCTGAACTTGCTCTCTAATAAAATGATAATCAAGCTCGATATGTTTCATTCGAGCATGAAATACAGGATTTGAGCAGAGATAAATCGCCCCAACATTGTCGCACCTTAACGTAGCTGGATTAGAGCAAGGAAAACCAAGTTCAGTAAGAAGGGATTGAAGCCACATCAGTATAGCAGTAGAATTTGCAAGAGCACGATATTCACTTTCGGTGGATGACCGAGCAATTATGGGCTGTTTCTTTGAAGTCCAAGAAATCAAATTTTTTACTAAATAGATAGCATGACCATTTGTCGATCGACGATCATCCGGGCAACCACCCCAATCGCTATCTTTAAAGCATTGTAATTGAAGAGAGGAATCCTTGGAGAAGAACAAACCAAGTCCAACAGAGCTTTAAGATAACGTAATAACCGCTTAGCTGCTGTCCAATGCTCTTGAGTAGGCTGATGCATAAATTGAGAAAGCTTATAGACGGAAAAGGAAATGTCGGGTCTGGTGAGGGTGACATATTGCAAGGATCCTACCAGTTGATGATATTGCTTAGCATTTGACAGAGGAGTACCAGTAAATTTCGAAAGCGGAGGGCTGACGAACATTGGAGTGATATAAGGCTTGCAATCAGACATAGTAAAGTTTGCCAATAAATCAGTGATGTATTTTTGTTGAGTGAGCAGGAGACCTTCTGCTAAAAACCATGCCTCAATGCCCAAGAAAAAGTGAAGAGAACCAAGATCCCGAACAGGGAAAGCTGATTTTAGATGACCTAAAAACCAATCCAATTTTGAAGAATCAGAGCAAGTGAGGAGTATATCATCCATATAAATCAGAACATAAAACTTCATATCACCTTGGCGAAGGATGAATAAAAAGGAGTCAGCCTTTGAAGCTTGAAATCCAAGAGCATGTAGAAAACTTGTGAGCTTTTGAAACCAAGCCCGGGGAGCCTGTTTAAGGCCATACAATGACTTGGACAATTTACACACATAATTCGGATGGGAAGCATCATGAAAGCCAATCGGTTGCTCCATATAAATGTCTAAATCAATAAACCCATGCAGAAATGCATTTGAAATATCAAGTTATCGGATAGGCCAAAGAGAAGCAGTGGCAATAGACAAGATCATCTGAATGGTAGTTGCTTTTACCACTGGACTAAAGGTTTCAGTATAGTCAATACCAGGCTGTTGCGAGTAACCCTTAGCAACGAGCCGAGCTTTAAACCGATCAATCTCCCCATTAACTTTCCTTTTAATTCGATAAACCCATTTATTTCCAATGACATTTGCAGATGGAGGTCGAGGAACAAACACCCATGTGTGATTCTGAACTAAGGCATTAATCTCATTTTGCATTGCATCATGCCATTCAGCATATGGTTTGGCTTGAATAAAAGTTTGAGGTTCAGTTAAAAGATAATTCTTAGTTTTAGTGGAAAGGCAAGCATGGCGTTTTTACATAGTAGATGAATGAAGTTGCATAGGGTGGGTTTGAGGAGGAGAGGTTGAGGTAGAAGGTACAACAAGCATTTGGGATGGGTAATCGGTTAAATCAACAATAAGGGAAAGTGGACGATCAATATTTGAGTCTGAGGAAGGTGACTGAGAGTGTATAGGAGACTGATTTGAAGGTGGCAGTGGTAAAGATAGAGACTGTGCTGATAGCAAGGAATTGTTGGAAGACTGATCAGTTGTAGAAAATAATGGAATGGAAGAAGAAGTAAAAGACAGACCTGAATTTCCAGCAAGACCCATGGATGATGGAGATACACTTTGAACATGAAGCCAAGGCATGGCAGAAGGAGTCTCTGAAGCAGGTGAGGATGCAAGTTTAGAACGTAGTAAGAACTGATGTGAATTAAAAACAACATGCCTAGCAGCATAAACTCTGTCATTTGATAAGTCAAGACAATGACTACCTGAATGGGAAGTACTCAGACCAAGATACACACAAGGATGACTTCGATAAGCAAACTTATAATTATTATATGGACGGAGAAGACGAAAAACAGTGCACCCAAAAGGCTTTTGAGTAGAATAATCAAGATGTTTCTAAAATAAAACAAAGTATGGGGATGAATTTTTGAGAACTGGAGTGGGAAAATTATTAATTGAAGAACAACTCATTTCAAAGGCATAATTCCAATAACATAACTGTAAGTTGGCATCAGCAAGAAGGGCAAGAGAGGAATCAATGAGATGACGAATTTTACGTTCAGCGACACCGTTTTGTTCGTGCTTGTGAGGATAAGCAAGTCTATGAATGATTCCTACTTACTTAAAGTAAGTGTTTAGTTTTTTGTATTCCCCTCCTCAATCGGAATGGAATGCTAAGATTTTAGTATTAAATTGACGATGAATGAGATTTTGAAATTGAAGAAAAATAGAGGGAATATCACTTTTATTTTTAAGCAAGTAGATCCATGTATAACGGGAATAATCATTAATAAAAAGAAGTGCAGAACGATGTCCAAGACTAGACAACACAGGAGCAGGGCCCCAAACATCAGAGTATATTATTTGAAAAGAAGTAGTACTTTTATGCTGAATTGAGGGTAAAGACGATCAAGAATGTTTACCTAAAACACAAGCAGTACAAGGAGAACAAGATTGACTAAATTGACTAGAACAAGGTAAATTAAATTGATTTATTATACTAGAGACAGTGCACTTATGAGGATGTCCCAAAGCTGCATGCTAATCATCCATGGTGGTTGTTTCAACTATAAGTGCTTGCTTGAATTAAGGACAAAAAGTGTAAACTCCATCCTCACTTGGGCCCTGAAGGAGAATTTTCTTTGACACCTGATCCTTAACAAGAAAATGAGAAGGCCAAAATTTAAAGAAGCATGAATTGTCAGTGGCAAATTTTTGAACGGAAAGTAAGTTTTTGACAATCTTAGGAACACAAAGAACATTTTTTGAAGAAAGAGATCCAAATGAGGAAGGAATTGATGAGATACTAGTGTGAGTTATTTGCAAACCTTGTCCATTTCCAACATGAAGTTGGTCACAGCCATTATAATCATGAGCAATGCTGAGATTAGCCAAGTCAGGTGTGATATGAAAATTCGCTGCAGTGTCAGGGTACCATGGCACAGTATAACCTCCATGTGTGTAATTTGCAACTGGAATAAAGGAGCTGTCTGAATTATTTTGAAAATGATCAGCCAAAGAGTAATTTGCATTTAGGGCTTGATATTGATTGTGAGAGTTGTAATTAGAGTACCGACGGCGACATCGATCAGTAGTATGATTTTTGTAGCCACAGATTTGGCAAGGACCACGAGATCGATTTCTAGTCTAATTTGACCTCCTTTGATTGTTATTATTCTGAGGTGGCATGAGAAGTAGTGGAACAGAATTAGGCTGATGAGTCACCATATTTACTTGAGGAAGATCAATAGAGCTCTTGAGGAGAATCTCATGAGCAATAAGTTGACCATGAAGCTCATGAAATGATACTGGTTCAATGCGAAGATTTAAAGCAGTGATAATAGCATGATAGTCGCTGCCAATATTGTGATAAATTATCGCATTGAATTCTGCTGAAGCAAGAGGACGGCCTACCACATTTAGCTCATCAACTAAGGCTTTAGCACGCTGCAAATATGCTGAGACAGAGAGGTCATTTTTCTTTAATTCCTATAGTTCAATGTGTAATTGAAGCTGTCGATTTGGGGAAACAGAGCCAAAAGCTTAAGAAAGAGCCTGCCATACTTCATAAGAGGAAGATAATCCAATAACATAAGGAAAAAATTCTTCAGAAAGAGAGGAAAGGATCCATGAATGAAGCATTTGATCCTTTTTATACCATATGTCATATTCTGCATTTGGGATATCAACTGGAGGAATAGAAGAATCTTTGATTGTTTTTGGTGGAGTAGGAGTTGAACCATCAACAAAACCAACCAGATTTTGGTAATTAAGAAGAGGAGTAAATTGGGTTTTCCAAGCTAGAAAATTTTTGGGAGTCAACTTGACAGAGAGGGTGTGATGAGCAGAAGAAGAGATAGAATTAGGGAGAGTTACTTGAGAAGAACTCATGATGAACAAGAATTCAGAATTATAGCTCTGATACCATGTGAAGATAAAAGAGAGTTGATGTTTTTCGTATATTTTCTCACAAATTGACAGTACAAGGATAGCTATATAAAGCTGATATACAATATTTGAAATTGCACAAAAATAGCTAACTACTTACATGATTGAAGGGAGAAGATTACAACAATAAGATAGAGATTATATAACAGAAACATATCTTACATATATCAAATAGAAACCAATCCATATTTGATTTGGTTGTTGCATTAACAGAAAGCATTCATTGATTGCTCCAACAACAGTTTTAGTAAGATTATCCCAATTTTCTTGAAAGAATCTCCCAATGAACCCATTAGGTCCTAGGGATTTGTTAGGGTGAATAGAGAACATTGCCTCTTTTATTTCTTTTCTTTTAGACTCTTTTAAGATCTCTTATTTGTCTTAGTCTAAAATTTTTTTGATCTTATTCAATAATACATTTGGTACTTCTTTAACGTCTAAGTCAAACTGTTTAGTAAAGTACTCATGGGAAATTCTTCTTTTTTTTCTTGATATGAGAATATGTTTCCAACCTCATCCCTCAGTTGCTTGTTCTAGTTCTTATTCCTCCATACTTTAATGGAATTTAAATAGTAGCTTATGCACATTTCCCCATCCCTCAACCGCAACATCTTAGATTTGTGTCTCAGCTGGGAGTTGATGTTTTCCAAAGTCTTATTATAATTCCTTATTAGAGTAGTATTATCCTTCCTAAGCTCCAAGTCTCTTGGTTTTGCCATGATTTTTTCTGATACTTCATCATTTCCTCCAAAGCATTCTATTGCTCCAATTTCCCAAGGTCATTGGATTCTTCACAAAATTTTTTCAAGTTAGCTTTCACTATCTTGAGTCTCTAACAGAACCTGAAACTTTAGGAACCTCTTATTTCTTTTTTCATTCCCTCTATTAATGTTTCTCCAAAGTTAGAGTGTTTCATCAAATAGTTAAACATTCTTAAGAGTGTTATCTCTTCTCTTCTTGGTTAGTCAGGTCTAACAATATTAGACTGTGATATAAGGTGATTTGTTCCCTATAAGTAGCTGTGCTAAGATGAAAATATTGTAGTCATCTCACATTCACCATACACTTGTCAAGTTTCTTTATTAAAAATCAATTCCACATATGCCTATTACTCCTTGTAAAAGAATTACCAAGTGATTTCAAGTTTGTTAACCTATTTTGTTATACTAGTTTTGGAGTTATTTGTAATTGTGTTGAGGCTATGTTCTCCCTCCCAATGACTCACTGAAGTTAAGTATACAGTTGAAATCACCTATTAGTAACCAAGGCTTAACTATATTTCTTTTTATCCTAGTTAGTTCTTCCCATAGTTGTTGCCTCCAAAATCTAAAATTTAAAACATACATTATTAATAATATGATTGAATTTCTAGACCTCATGTCTAGCATTTCATATTGGATAGCTTGGTCAAGATAAGTCTAATGATTAGCTCTAGTTGTGAGGGGTTGTATCCTACAACAACTCTACCATTCACATGCTTTTCATAGTTTGTTAACAGTTTCCAATCGCTCCTTTGAAACCACAGGCATTTCTTAATCTGCCTTTTCTTTATTTTAGTTTCCAAGAAACCAACAAAATTAGGCTTATTAAGAAGTATAAACTCCTTGACTACTAATTATTTATTAAGGCCATTAAGGCCTCTAACATTCCAAATTGTAAAAACGATTACTTCTTTTTTTAACCTGATTTTTCCTCTTAGACTTCCTACCGGCTCCTGGAGAATTGAATACAAAGTTTAGGTTAGTTCCTGAGGTGTCTCCTTTTTTTAGCATTTAAGTATTAACTACTTCCTTTTAAACCAGATTAGTGTCTTCCATAACCTACTTCCCTTTAACTAGAGTAATGTTGTCCATTATTACTTGCTCTTGACTATTTGGCTTATTAGATTCCTTACTCCTATTCTTAGTACCATCCTCCCCCTTTTTTAGCACCTTCTTTATTTGTCTAACTCCTTTTAATGTTCTCCTTGACTCTCTAGACCTGCTTCACCTCATTATTATTTGGTTCCACTTGTAGGTTACTCTAAATTTGGTCCTTTTTAAGTCTACCATCATCTATTAACCTCATGCTTTTCAAAGACTATAGAAGTTTGCTATTGATGT
This sequence comes from Erythroxylum coriaceum, assembly GCA_026874005.2. Classification (NCBI taxonomy): domain Eukaryota; kingdom Viridiplantae; phylum Streptophyta; class Magnoliopsida; order Malpighiales; family Erythroxylaceae; genus Erythroxylum; species Erythroxylum coriaceum. The sequence goes on from JANQAP020000570.1 coordinate 116,917, forward strand.
TTGCATCAGTGCAAATTCTATCAAACTCTATCCTTTTCATCATTATTGTATTTTCATCCATGCCCATGGTTTCCCAATTTTGCTGACAATATGGCTCATCCCTTTTACAAACCAAAACTCAAGTGGTACCCTATGAAAGTTTACCTATAATAGGATTGTTTCAAGCAAACTTCTATCTAATGTATGCCCAAGATGCCACTTTTAAGTAGTATGGGACGTATTAGCACATACCAAGGCCCTACATTTATAATTCTATGGGCATTTTTTCATTGTTGAATTCAAATACAAAGAGTTCATCCTCATTCAACATCATGTTCACGAGTCCTATGTTCTTCCATGTTGTATTTGCCCATTTTTGTAGCACTTGGAAGGCAAGTCTCTTTTCTAAGAGAAACCTAACTAAGGATGTGCTCCATTTCCTAGCTACTTATTGCATCACTTCAATTAGGGCCTAGATAGGTTCCCCATCTTTTGACTCAATGTACCTGAGTTTCCTAAGGTTGTTAATGTCCTAAATAATGGAGCTCTAAGTGACTCTCCCCACTGTTAGCTCTTGGCTCTTTCTTGTTTTGGAACCAAAAATAAGAGGAAAATCAACTGGGTGAGGTATGTTAGTTGGTTGTTTTAAAATGGAGTTAAATGTTAGGGTGGTTTGTTTGCTAATACAACCTCTGGTAAGTTACTAAAAGTGGAAAGAATGATTGGTTAGTGGTTGGTTAACTACGGTAAAGGGCTATTGGGGAAAAGGGAGCATGGGGAGCGTACTGTAGGGATTTGTTCTTAATTGCATTATTCAAACGTCTTTAGATGTAATTTATACTTTTTCATAATAATTCTTTCGCAATTGTGAGATTATTTTTTATTTATTATGAATAAAGATGCAATAACTTCATAAATTAAGGTTTAGGCTATAGGGCCTGACTTCAAATTTCCTTACATTTTCCTAATAAGTCCTTTTGAGTTGAAACTTAGATGGGTTTTTGTTCTTCTCAGGAGGGTTGGAAGGGAGTAGTAATAGGAATATAGACATATTATATTTTAGGCCCAACTAATCATTTAAGAACTAATAGAACATAATCAAGATGTCAACGGTTGAGCTCCAAGCCTAAACATTTGTAAGATTAAATGTTTTATATCTATAATTATTTCTTATAATATTTTATTTTCAATTTAAAACACATTCTTTTAAAATGCATACATAGGAAACATCCACTTGAATATTGATTTAAATTAGCTCAATCCGAAAAGAGTTACTTTCAAACTAAATTAATTTGGACTTCTTATGTAAATACGTAGAATGTCTTAGCCTAAGTAATAAAATCAACCTAAAAATTATCTTTCTTATTTTATATGTTTTTTTATTTGTTTGTATGAATGTACATCCCTACAAAAAATTATGAGAGGATAGAAAGAATCTAATAAAAATTTTAATTAAAATGACCTTTCAAAAGCCCTAACTTCCTTTTAAAGCTTAATTTTGTTAAAAATAAAATTAAAAACCATAATATTAGTTGAACCCATAAACTAGCGAGGATTAACTTTATATCTTCATATAAAGAGATTGGAGCTCTCAACTTCCTCTCTCTACTTGCTAATTTTCCAACCTTCAATACCTTGACTGCTTCATCATCCTTATACCTTTTTATACCTCCTTTACCAATGATTACCTTCCTAAGAGCTTCTTCTTCATTCTTTATTTCTTACAACTCATGTTCTCAACCACTCCTTTCATGTTAAGTGTTCCTCTCTTTCCTCACAACCCTCTTTCTAAGGGGCATTATGGAGAATTCCTTTAATCTAACTTTTTAAGGATACCATTTGTAGTAACCAACTTTTAAGCTTTTTCACCTATCTGTTAGATACCTTACTTTTGTGGAGAATGGCTTGCCAACAAGTAGTCTTTGGGTAGTGCTTCTCTGATGATTTCCCTCCCTTTCCCTCTAAAAACACTCAACCTTCTCCTTCCTTTACTCCTACTGAGAATCCTTCTCTGACTCCCTTATCAGTATCTTCTTAGGGCAACCACTATGCAACTACTTGGAACAAATTGATCAAAACTAATTATTTCAATGATAACATGAAACTCTCCCATTTTCCTCAGGATTTCTAGAGGAAGGTGTTATCTCCCCTCCCATTGATCTCTTTATAGCAGGAACCTAATATCTAGCCTTCCTCACTTGTAGGTTTCTTCATGGAAAAGAGAGCTTCCTTTTACGAGCTAGTGTATAAGAAAAGGGTAAGTTAAGGAATTTGGTCTAGAGAAAACTCTCTTTGGGAAAGATGACAGCTTCATTTTCAAGTTCCTTCTCATCACTAATCTCTCCAACATTATTGAACAAAGCCCCTACTATATTACTAGAAAAACCTCTCTTCATTATGAAGTGGAAACCTAGTATGTCCTTGAATAGGGACAAGATATGCTTCATTCCTATCTGAATTAACTTTTATAGTTTTCCTTTACAGGAACAAAAAAATTTAAGCTTCTTTGCAAGCTCTCTAGGAAAACTATTATATATGGACTCTAGCATCCAAGTTGGAATGGATTGGTTTTATAAGATCATGCATAGAAGTATCTCATGAGTAAGAACTTCCCTCTTCCTTGATCATCAAGAAACTTTCACCACAAAGTGAGTTAATGAACACATTATTTAGCTAACCTATAGCTGGAAGCCTACCACAGTCAAATCATGGAAACTTGTTGGAAAATTATTCAAGACTGGTTTTTATAGTTAGTTAATGGGTTTATTGTTAGATCGAAAACAAAAGCATACAAGATTTGGTTAAATGGTAGATTTCAAAACTTTTTCAAAATCAAAACACAACGAAAATAACATAACCAAATCAAAATGTTTTAGCTATACATGATACGGTATAAGGAAAATAATTTACATAAGAAAAAGGTGGTAGAAATATACCGACTCCTTGTTACAGCTTTGACTCCTTGCTTTTTTATCCTCTCCAAATCCTTTCTATAGCTTTGACTCTTTTGTATCCTTTCCTTTGTCAATATATCTTCTCCTTCTTGTTGTATCCCTGATCAATCCGATCTACCACTTCTTCTTCTTGGACAACTTGTTTAACAAGATCCTTTAGTGGGAAAGGAGAAGAAGTATTTTGAGGAGATTTTTCTTAGAAGAAAGAAGCCAAAAAATGAGACTCTTCTCATTCAAGTTTCGGTTATGCATGTATGAGAGGAGAGAGTGAGTCAAAACAAAATGCAAGAACACTTCTTCCTCTCCTTCTTAATTTCAGTAATCATGAAAGAAAGATGTGATGTGCATCCAGTGCATCACTTCATTCTTTAATCAATCATAAAGAAGCCAATAAATGAGAATATTCTCATTTGTTTAAGATGGCTATATGAAAAGACCAATAACTTAAATGAGACCTTCTCATTTTCGGTTATGGATGAAAGAAGGAAGAGAG
>JANQAP020000570.1:120442-133504 GCA_026874005.2 Erythroxylum coriaceum
TAAAAATGCATCTCTTGCATCTCACTGAACACTCCTATTTACCATTCTAACCTTCCCATAGGTAATGGGATGTTACAGTTTATGGCTTTTAATAGTATTGTTATCTTACATTTGTATTTATGATTAACATTATCAATTACACAGTTGCTTCTTTTATTAATAATAACAATGTCACTATTAAAACCCTTACTATTTTCAATTTCAAGAAATAAAAGTAAGATATATAATTTTCTTTGGATGTGACAGATATTAACATAGCCATGAACAAAAACAAGTTGGCAATTCCACATCCATCAGTATTGAGGGTGAGAAAGCAACTTATGTAGCTTAGAAAACGTCAAATAGGATGTCTTATTTAACCATAAAGAGATATATCTCAAACCATCTGCTAAGTGGACTTCCAAAAACTAACATAGCCATAAACTTCCTTGTTAATTTATCTCAAAGATACATGGTATCTTTAAATACTTAAATAGGTATCATACTAAAAGAACTATATTTTATGAAATACATTAGAGCAAGGGGAATAAGGGAATATATCATTAGAATGGCCACATCTAAAGTAAGTTGAACGGTTTAGATATTTTTTTATTGATGTTTATATAGTTCACTAAGTTCTTAATACTCTTCCTATAGAGTTCGATATTTTGATTACTATATACAGTTCTTATGATGAGGCTTGGAATATAAATTTATTGATTATTAGTTGCATTGCTGAGGAGAAAAGCTGAAAAATATCAGTCATACAACATTGATATTAACCAAAGGGAAAGTAAAGGTCAAGCTAAAAGATTCAAAGGTAAGCCTTCTAAATTCCCTCCACTTAAAGGTATTAGCCATGTTAGTACAGTTGGATGTTATAAGGAGTACAAGTATAAGAAGTTTCTTTTATAAGAAGAAGAGAAGTAAAAAACAGGAATGCCTAAGGCTATGTTTGGTTAGACATAAGGTTTTGAATGGAATGGAATGATTTATAATGGAATGGAATGAAAATAAATGTAATATTAGAAAATTGTTATTTGGGAGTGATGAAAGGGTTCATAATGTAATACAGTAAAATTTTGTTGGAAGAAGGGTTCATAATGTAATATAGTGAAATGTTGTTTATCATTTTACATTCCATCCTAAACTCCCCAAATCGGAGGTAACTTATTTTTACTGTTTAGGATGGAATGAGATGTAATATGAAACCCTCACCTCCCATCCTATTCCATTACATTCCATTATAAACCCTCTTCCCAAACGATGGAATAATATTATATTCCATTCCATTCCATTAATAACCACCCGACCAAACATAGCCTAAAGTATAAAATTTGAAAGGAAAAGCAAGAAATGTCAGGTAACTCTTTGACTTGTATGATTTATAAATCTATAGTGATATAGCCACATCAAGATCTTAGTGGCAATATATTAGAGAGCTTCTAATCATATTGCCTTCACAATATAAAGATTCATACAAAAGAGAATGTCAAATAAGGAGGAGCCAAAATTAATGGTGGGGAATAATGAATAATTGGATGTTGTCTTAGTGGAAGATGTTTATTTAAACCTAGATATATGATTCAAACTTGTATTGTATGACACTTTCTACATATATCATCTTTTAGGTGGAATTTGATTTTTGTTTTAGTTTTTAATAATGAGAGAATAATTTTGTACTTGAAAATTATGTTGTATGGTTATCTTTTATACTTGAAAATTATGTTGTACGGTTATCTTTCAATGCAAAACATAAGACTACAACCTTCTTGTCATATAGTTTATATAAAATGTGTGTAACTCCTAATGAGATATATTCTTCTTCATATATTACTGAGTATGTTACTAGTAAACAAACCCAATAAAGGAAAAATCATATATATTGTGGTATAAAAGATTGGGTCACATTTCTAGAGATAAAGTTGAAAATTTGATAAAGAATAACATTATTTCAGCTTTAGATTTTGACAATCTAAAAATATATGTTGACTGTTACAAGCAAAAGTTTACCAAAATAAAAAAATGTGTTAACTAATACTTCTGGCCTTTTAGAGATCATAAACACTCACATATATGGACCCTATATATCTACTATCTATAATTCATATATTTCAACATTCTTTGATGATTATTTCCGTTATAGACATGTGTTCTTTCTTAAAAAAGTTAGAAGTTCTTCAAAAATTCAAGATGTTTAAGATTGAGGTTAAGAAGTAATTAGGAAAGTCAATCAAGATTGTCAAATATGATCATAGAGGAGAGTGTTACATAGTATAAGGGTTTTTAAACAAGAAAAAGTTTTTTTGTCAAATACCTAGAATTGTACGGAATAACAGCTCAGTTTACTATACCAATAGTCTTAAGCAAAATGGTATGTCCAAAAGGTAGAATTATACCTTAAAGTATACAATGAGATCAATGCAGAGTAGGACTCCCCTACCAGATTACCTTTAGAGGAAATTCATAAGGACTACTATGGACATACTAACATGATTCCAAGAAAATCAATACCAAAGATGCCTTTTAAAATATGAACAGAGTGGAAATTAGCCTTACTCTTCTCCATGTATCAGGCTGCCATGTCAAGGTATATTACATTCTAGTTCTAAGTGTTTTTTGTGATATATATTGACCACACTAAGGGATATAGATTTTACTATAGAGAAGGAGGATCCAAAAAAGGGCAATTGCAAACAGCTAAGATTTTGGAACAAAATGTTTATGATGAGTGTGGTCTCTCTCATCTTTCATATGATAGAAAAGTGAATATGACTGTTATATCATATCCATCTCTCACTCAATTAGGACTAGTAGATCCAAGTATGAATACCATATCAATACAAGAACACATACCTATACAAGTACATACTGAGGTTTTTGAGGTACATGATCATATTAAACCAGTTTAGTTAAGAAAATCTGTTTGAGTAAGGAGACCTGCAATATTATCTGATTACATAGTTTATTTGGATAAATAAGACTATAATATTGGACAAGTAATGGATCTAGTTACTTTTACAAAATTTGTTTTTAGGCCTAATGTAGATTTGTGGCAGATTTTATAAAGGAAAAAATGCAATCTATTAGGTGTGGAAACTTATAAATTTACTTCATAACTGCAAACTCATTCTCTGAAAATGCATTTACATGATTGAGAAGGACTCTTAAGGTAAGATTGAGCAGTTTAAGGCCATGTTAGTTGCCAAGGGATTCACTTATAGAGAAGGTATTGACTTAATATCAACTTTTTCTTTTATGTCTTTCAAATTTAGAGTGATCATGATAATAATAGCTCATTTTGATATAGAGCTATATACGATGGACATTAAAACTACTTTCCTAAAAGGAGATCTTTTATGAGGAGGTCTATATAGAGTAGTCTGAAGGGATTCAGAATCAAGATAAGACTTATATGATTTGTAAATTAAGGAAATATATATATGGTTTAAAAGAGGCTTCCAGGCAATGGTACGTGAAGTTTGATAAGATTGTTACCTCATTTAGCTTCATAAAAAATAAGGTTAAAAGACGTTTATATTACAAAGGTAAAGGGAAGCAATTATTTTTCTAATTTATTTGTAGATGATATTTTTCTTGTATCGAATGACTTAACCATGTTATATAAAGTTAAGCAACTTTTAGCTAAACATTTTAACATGAAGAACTTAGAAGGCATTTTTCGTGTTATGTACTCAGATTCATCAGGACAAATCTTAAAATTTATTGGGTCTCTCACAAAGTGCATATATTATGTGTATATTGCAAAGGTTTAATATGGCTTATGATAAACCTGTTGCAACATCCATCTATCATAGTGAGAGGTTGTCTTTAGCATAGTGTCCAAATAATGAGATTGAAAAAGAGGCCATAAGGAGTGTTCCTTATTTTAGTGTAATAGACTGTTTGATATATGCTCAGGTATACACTATATCATACATTACATTCCTTGTTGGACTGTTAGATAGTATTTGGCTAAACCATGTACAGACCACTATATTATAGTTAAATGAGTTTTGAAATACCTTAAAGGAATTAAGAATTATATATTGACATTTAAAAAAGTCAACAATTTAGACCTTGTTAGTTAGACTTTGTTATATGTTTAGATGACCGGAAGCCTATGTTAGGATATATTTTCATATTAGTAGATGGTGTTATCTTGTAGAAGAGTATCAAGTAGACACTAGTGACATCTTTGATTATGAATATAGAGTTTTTGGCATGTTATAACACTGTTTCATATGTAATTTAACTTAGGAACTTTATTTTTAAGTTATTTGTTGCTAATTCGGTTGTTAGGCTCATTCAGTTGTACGATGATAATTTTTTTGTATTATTTAGTAACAACAATAAGAATATCATATAGTCTAAGTATCTAGATGTCAATTATTTAGCCATAAAGGATGCATCCTGAGATTGCGCATATCTTAGTTAATCTACTGATTAAAGGACTTCACTTAACTATTTTTCAAATATATGTATACAATATGAGTTTGTTGAGTTTTTTGAAAATTGTTAGTTAGGGATCATTATATTTCACTCCTAATACAATTGTATATTTTCATTTATTATAATAGTATTTTCTTATATGCATAAATTGGAGATCATCAAGTTATTCTTAGTTATTCAATTTATTCTATATTGTCATAATATAGGTGAAAGTCTGGAGATTTGTGTCGATCTTAAGCATTTTAATGATCATTAGGTATATACACATATTAACCTTGATCCTATGTCTCTAGGACACACTTAAATGTTTTATGAAATCCATAGATTTATATAACATAGGGAGTTATAAGTGTTTAATCATATACAAGTTTTCTCTAATGTAGTTTAGATCCAATAAGAAAAGGCAAATTTTCTATGGCAATTTAACATAAAATAAAAAGAAATTAAGACCTACAAATGAAAAAAAATGATACATTTTATATCATATAGGTATCATTGTAGTTTGTCACTCTCTATTTTTCTGTCTTATTAATAAGTTATTACATGTATAAGATTGTATTATATATCACATATGACACATGTATATAATATTTTCTAATATTGAAACCTTACGAGATCGAATAATAGGCTTTCATTATCTTTAGATCAAATCTTTTATGATAGTCAACTATTAAATTGATTTTCTTAGCCACTTTTATTATAACTTTTTTAATTAATATTTATCTAAGAAGAAAAATGCTAGAATTTTAAATTATTCTTTGGATACTAATTAATTATGAGTTTTGTAAAAATTAAGGCTAAGAAAATCAAATTTTATTCGAATTAAAGGTAATAAAGAAGTCCAATAAAAAATTTTGATTAAATAAACTGGAGTTTATTTACTGTATATGGACTTATAATAAAAAAAGTCAATGTACCTCAGTACACAAGGCTTGGAGAGTCAGGGGAGGGCCATCAATGGTTGCAACTTTTCCTTTGTAAGTTTTGCAAAGAGGTTGTTTTTGTGATTAGAACCTATGACTTTATGGTCACAAAAAAGTAACTTTTGCCAGTTACTCCAAAGTTCTCTCTTATGGACTTTTAATAAATTTATTATAAATATTTGCTAAGGTCTTTTTTTTGGTTACTAAGTAAGTTAATAAATGTTCAATTTCTCTCTTGTTAAGAGTTTCATGCACTAACAAAGAAATAAAAAGACATTAACAACATAGATTTATACAACTTTTGTAAGAGTTGATGGAATAATAGCTTGCTCAAGTTTATCAATACCTTGTTTATTGGAAATGAATAGTAAAATAAGTAATTTCTACACTATCTTCATTTATTTAAGTTTATAGTTTTCTACACTATCTTACAATGGTAACAATCTGAAAAGGCTGGAAATCATTTCCATTTTTTATATATTTAATCACTGTTTATAGTCACTACTCTTATAGTATTACATCTCCTCTAACTATGGTAATAATCGTACAATAATTACATTTAATTGTGGAAATATTCTCTCCTGATTTAACTCCTGATTTGCAGTGATTTGGTTTGACTGTGGAAGCTTCTAACACTCTCCCTCAAGTTGAGTAGTGGGATCACCAATACCCAACTTACACAACACAGAGCTGAATATCCGTCCTGTTACTGCTTTCGTGAGAATATCCGCCAACTGATCTTCTAATCTAACAAATGGAAGCTCAACAACCCCATCTTCAATCTTCTCCTTTATGAAGTGCTTGTCTACTTCCATATGTTTGGTCCTATGATGTTGCACAGGATTTTCGAAGATGCTGATTGCCACCTTATTGTCACATCTGAGCTGACATGGAAGTCGTAGTGTAAATCCAATCTTAGTCATTAAGTTTCTTACCCATAAAATCTATGTTAGTCCTTTTGCAACTCCTCGGAATTCTACTTCAGCACTAGATAGTGCTACCACCTTCTGTTTCTTGCTTCTCCAAGTCACCAAGTTTCCACCAACCAAGGTGAAATATCCTGAAGTTGATCTTCTGTCAACAGGATTGCCCGCCTAGTCTGCATCAGTGTAAGCTTCAATATCCAAATGATCATTCTTATTAAACAGAATCCCTCTCCCTAGTTTTCCCTTTAAGTACCGTATTATTCTCATCACCGCCTCCATATGGTCTTCCTGTGGTTGGTGCATGAATTGACTCACAACTCTAACGGCATAGGCTATGTCAGGCCTAGTGTGTGACAGGTAGATTAGCTTTCCAACTAGCCTCTGATATTGTTCTCTGTCTGCTAACTATGTACCTTCCAATATTTGAAGTCCATGGTTCACTATCATCGGAGTCTCAGAAGGCTTATAATCCATCATCCCAGTTTCAGCAAGTAGGTCCAGAATATACTTCCTTTGAGATATAAAGATCCCTTTGTTTGACCTCAAGACCTCAATACTAAGAAAGTACTTAAGTCCGCCCAAGTCTTTCATTTCAAACTCTGTCAATAGATTCTTCCGGAGGCATGCAATTTCTTCAGTATCACTTCCTATTATTATCATGTCATCCACATATATTATTAGACATGTTATCAGTTCTCCTCATCTTTTGAGAAAGAGAGTGGGATCGGAGTTGCTCTCTCTGTATCCATACCGCTTTATTACCACTGTAAATCTCCCAAACCATGCTCGTGGAGATTGTTTAAGCCCATATGGTGCTTTCTTAAGCCGACATACTTCTTTCCTCTAAAACTCATCAGAGAAACTAGGAGGAGCTTCCATGTATACTTCCTTCTTAAGGTCTCCATGAAGGGAGGTGTTCTTTACGTCAAATTGATAAAGCGGCCAATCCTTATTTGCTGCCACAGAGAATAGGACCCTGATTGTATCTATTTTTGCCACTGGTGAGAACGTTTCGGAGTAATCGATGTCATAGGTCTACCTATATCCTTTTGCTACCAAGCGAGCCTTGTACCTTTCTACAGTTCCATCAGCTTTGTGCTTTATTGTGTAGACCCATCTGCAGCCGACTGGTCGTTTTCCTGGTGGGAGTTGACACCTCTCCCAAGTTCCATTCTTTGCCAGTGCATCCATTTCTACCTTCATTGCTTGCCACCATTCTTCCTTCTGTCGTGCCTCATGTACTGTTCTCGGGATTTCTTCTGAAAACAATGTTGTGGAAAACACCTTTGCTACATCTGAGATACCCCCTGACCATATTTCCCACTGGATATCTTGAGGATCGAGGCACATGTTCTGGAGATTACCGTTTAGGAGGTATGCCTCTAGTACTCCTTGGAGGTAGGACATATCCTCCGATTTCTTCGTCAATTAATTCAGGAACCACACTGTCATAATTAGCAGCAGCATCATCTAAAGCGGAAGCGACTAGAGTTTGTGATTCACTTACCTCTTGTTGGACATTCACTGAGGGAGCATCACTGGTTGAAGTATCTAGTTTGGTAGTCTATTCCATGTTTTTCAAGGCAGGCTCGGTGGTTCCACTTGTGTGCTGTGTTGGGACAACATCTGACAGAATCGTGCTCTGTAACCAACGTAGTGGATCACTACTAATCTCCCCCTGACCACTAGGTTGGTGACTATAGTAATACTCAGACTCGAGAAAGTCACAGTCCAAAGTGACATGGATGTGATGAGTGACTGGGTTGTAGCAGCGATAACCCTTTTGATGAATAGCATATCCCACAAAGACACATTTAATGGCACAAGGGTCAAGTTTTGATCATTCTATTTTTGGGATGTGGATAAAGATAGAGCATCCAAAGACGTGTGGTGGTAAGGTTAAAGTGGACGAAACTATAACCTGGGTGGCTAGGGCTTATAAGGGTGTTTTGTGGTTAAGGATTTGGGTGGGTAATCGATTGAGTAGGTAAGCTGAAGTGGCCACTGCTTCTGGCCAGAAGGATTTAGGAACATTTTATTCAAGCATCACAACTCGGGTCATTTCAAGAAGGATGCGGTTCTTTCGTTCTACAACCCCATTCTATTGAGGTGTATTTAGGCAGGTAGTTTGGTAGATCAGGCCATGTTGCTGAAAGAAATTTTTCATGGATTGGTTAACATATTCTCCCCCATTATCTGAGCTTAAAATCTGGATTTTTTATTAAACTAGGTTTGAATCATGTTAAAAAAGGCAACAAATTTATCATGCACCTCAGATTTATGTTTCAAAAAATAAACCCAAGTCATAAGAGAATAATCATCCACAAATAACACAAAATATTGGAATCGACTATGATTGGAGTGCAGGGCAGGCCTCCACACATCTGAATGTATCAATGAGAAAACAGTCTACTCGAGTGTTATTAGGCTGAAAAGGCACTCGATGACTTTTTGCCAAAATGCAAGCTTCACAAGTCATATGAGTATTATTACTTTTAAATAATGCAGGAAATAAGAATCGGAGATAACTAAAGGATGGGTGACCTAGACGTCAGTGCCATAGCCAGATTTGGCTATCAATCACCCCGTGAGCCAACATGGCAGTACCCTGATGAGCCACCTCGTCAACATAGTAGAGGCCACCATGCTCAATACCACGCCCAATTATCTCCCGAGTATGAATGTCCTGCAAAAGGCAAAATTTTGGATACATTAGAACCACACAATTTAGTTCTTTGGTGACATAACTTAAAGATAACAGCTTGCACAATAATGACGGAACATAGAGGCAGTTGGACAATTTTAATTTCAGAGATATTGCAATGGATCTGGCCCCTTTGACTTCTGATAACCCCCCGTTGGTAGTTTAAACATAGGCTTTATTGGATACTGTTGGAATAATAATATCTAAAGGGTCGTGGGTCATAGTGTCTGTAACACCGCAGTCAAAAATCCACTCGGTGGTTTTTTTCAAGTTTGGGTTTATTGTAAAGGCCTTAGATATTTTCGGCCCAGTTTGGCTTAAAGTGTGGGTTGCTGGGATTTTTTCTGGTTTGGGCTGATTAGGGAAATAAGCCTTTTTGGGAGTTGGGGCTAATTTGACTATTTTTGGGCTTTGCAGATTCTGATTGGACTTTGGGCTATGAGGGTTGCTGTTTTTGGGCCTGGGTTGCTGGGGTACTCACTTGTAATTATTCAAAGCTGCAGGGGTTAGATTGCTCATCACATAAATCACCTATACTCAAATCATAATCACCGAAACACCCTGGTTTAAAAAACTTAGAGTTAAAACATGAAGGGTTTGGGAGAAATTTCCCAAACCCTTTACCTCTTTGTTCCGCCTCATTGGGGTTCGTCTTCGTTCCATTCGCAATTGCTGCAAAAACTTTCTGACCTCCACCGCCTCCTTTGATCTCTACTTCATAGCTATCGCTGCTGTTGTTGGCGGCCTCCGGGATGCCCACAGCAGCAGCAGCTTTGCTGCTGGTGGTGCGATTTCTAGTGGGCTATTTGTGGTTGTCCTCCCACTACTCCGGGTAACCCACGATTTTGAAGCAATTCTCTTTAGTGTGCTTGTGCATACCACAATGGGTACAAAAAAACTTTGATTTATCCTCCTGTGGTGATGATCTCCACTGTTTTCCAGTGGATTCTGAACGGGCACGCCCCTTTGTCATTTGGTTTGCTGGTTCTGATTTGGGCTTTTCCTCTGGTGTTCTTGCGATTAACCCTGCACCAATCCTTGATGATGAAGAATCCCCATCACCACTGGTTGTCGGCTTCATGATTTGAAGCCTGACGGCCTCTCTCCTCACAGTGGCGTAGGCAGATTCCACTGAGGGGAGAGGATTTTCCTTCAAAATGTCTCTGCGAATGGCATCAAACTTCCCATCAATCCCAGCGAGAAATTGAAAGAGCCTATGTTCCTGTATAATTCTATTGTAGATTGTAATGTTCGCAGCGTAACCCATCTAGTTTGGTTGCCTGCGATCGATGCTATGCCGTAAGCCTTGCATAGTGTTCCAGAACTGCTCCAATGTATTGCCTCCTTGTTGCTGTTTATTAGCTTGCATATGCAGATCAAATATCTGCAAAGCGTCTACTCCACTGCCATATGTAATGGCCAGCCCGTCCCATAATTCCTTCGCTAAAGGATATTCTGCCACATTGTTTACCAAGTTTGGTTCTATATTCTGAATGATCCAAGAGAAGACATTCATGTTGGATTGCTCCCATCTCAAGAATCCTGGATCATTTCTTGGTGGTGCAGGTGGTTCTCCAGTGATGTGTAGCATTCTGCCTCTGCCCCCAATGGCAACTCTTATCAGACGTGCCCATAATGGGTAGTTGTCTCCGTCCAGTTTAAGCCCAATTGTCAGGTTGTCAGAATTGGATTGGCTTGGTTGATTACTGAGACTGTTTCTCAGCAAGTTTACAATCTGGATTGTTACGTCATCAGGAACTGTTTGGTTTGTAGGACATGTTTGATTGTTTTGGTTGGTTTGATTACTGGAAGAGCCCTCTGACATTATTTCTAGTTTGCAGGTTTCGAAGGAGGGTGTTTGGAAAGAAAACGGTGTGTGGCTTCAAACTGGTAAGGATATGGTAGATGATGAGCAATTGAACAATAGGTCCAAGACCATAACTCTGCTCTGATACCATCTTACGATGGTAACAGTCTGAAAAGGCTAGAAATCATTTCCATTTTTTATATATTTAATCACTGTTTACAGTCACTACTCTTATAGTATTACATCTCCTCTAACTATGGTAATAATCGTACAATAATTACATTTAATTGTGGAAATATTCTCTCCTGATTTAACTCCTGATTTGCAGTGATTTGGTTTGACTGTGGAAGCTTCTAACAATCTTCATTTATTTAAGTTTATAGTTTATCATAAACCGGTTACCAAAGTTCGTTTTATATTTAACATATGTTTTTGAAAATTTGTTTTGCTTTTAATTAGGAATGACAATGAATTGGATTCGAGTCCAATCCAAAGTTCGAAACCTGCCTAAAGCTCATCCTAACCCATCAAATCTTAAACCCGACCTAACTTGTCTAAAATCCAACTTGACCCGCCCAAAACCCAATGTTTTCTTTGTTAGAGGAGAATCATCACAAGTGGTGTCCAAACCTAATTCCAAATCAACTTCAGATCCAAAACCAACTCCAAAACCATAGCCATCTTCAAATCAAACCCAGCTCCAAACTCATACAACATGGCAGTTGTAAGAAAAGAGCGTAAGAAGTCTAAAGTCTGGTGTGGATGCAAGAAATCTTGAAAAGGTGGTGGTGAATGATGTTAAAAAATAAAAGAAGCAAACGGCTGCCACCATAGACAGGACTATCATATTCCAACTCCTATCTTACCTAGACTTTTCGCCAATTTGGGGTTACATTCATATCTACTCAAACAAAATAGCTCATGAGCCGTTGAATCAGAACCACCATAGACAGGACTCATTACGGGCTAGTATGGAGTAGATTGTATCACTGAATTAGGTTGGTGGGCTAGAAAATAGGCTTGGCAAAGTACTGAAAGAAGGCATGCATTCTTCCAAGCAATTATCACGAAGTAAATCAACAAATTCGAAATTTTAAAAAAATCTAATTCTAACTCAATTTGAAATTAATGAATTTAATTAGGTCTTCTTTGCCAAGCCTACTTCCAATATTGGCCGTGTTTAGTGAAGAGCTTTTCAGCTGTTTATTAGCTGTTTGACTCAAATGAGCTGTTTGATCCATTTTAAAAAGCTCTTCATTTGTTTGGTTAGGAGCTGGTAGGGTTGGCTAATTCAACCCAACCAACTAATTTTTGACAAGTTCATTGAAGACAGCGCTTGAAGTTAGCTGATTCATTTATGACAGTCTTACCTTTGTCATAATGAACACAGTTATGCTCAGTTCAGTAGAATGAGAAATTGCTGGAGATTATTACACCAATTAGCATATTACTGGCAGACCACAAGCAAAATTTTCTACTTCTTCAAACCCATCACTTGTTCATTCTTATAACAAGTGTCGAGCAGCTGAAACCAGAAGACTACAATTAACCTACCTGTTACAATTATCCACACACAACAAACTCATATCCCACCCTAAACAAATCCATGCCCATGTTTTAGTTTCGAGTTTGGAGTCGAATATTTAGTTTTCCAATGTTCTTTTGTGATGTTATGCGAGTTCCGGGTTTTTGTGTTATGCACGTAAGTAGTTCGATAAAATGCCTGAGAAGAACTCGATTCTTAGTCTTCCATGGTTTCTATATATAGCAAGTATGGTTTTTACGAGGAAGCGTTAGTAGTGTTTTTGGAATTTAGAAGATGTTGTTTCGGATATACCTATGAGTGTATATTAGCTAGTGTTGTGAGAGCTTGTGCAGGGGTGGGTGGTCATAACAGAGGTGATAGTATTGGTAAGCAAGTGCATGGATCGGTCATTAAGGTTGGTTTTGATCAGGATATTTATGTGAGTAATTCCTTGATTGATTTTTACGTTAAAAGTAGTGAAATTGATGAAGGGAAAGTGGTATTTGATTGCTTGTTGGAGAGGAGTATGGTTACTTGGACTACCATGATAACTGGCTATGCCAAAAATGGGAAAAGTGAGAAGTCATTGCAACTTTTTAACCAAATGATGGAAATTGATGTTGTTCTTGATAAATTTGTCCTCTCTAGTATTTTGAGTGCTTGTGCAGCGCTTGAATTTTTTGAGGAAGGCAAACAAATTCATGGTCATGTATTTAGGAGAGGAATAGAAATGGATGTTTCAGTGA
>JANQAP020000570.1:143995-156612 GCA_026874005.2 Erythroxylum coriaceum
ATAATTTCAATTACACAGTAATTATTCCAAGGATTTTATCTTTAGTATTAAAACATAAAATATTAATTAAATTAATATATAAATATAAATAATGCCTTTTCGTTAATTCAAATTAGTGTTATACATTAATTTGTAACCAATTGATTGGCTGCAAAGACATAAACTAACAAGGTGGTAAGCGTGAAAGTTAGGCATCAGAGTTTGGGGTATTTTCTTTGTTCAATGTAGATGAAGCATTTTTCTTCCAGTGAAGTCTAACCAGTTTGTCATACACCAAAAGAACTGTCGAGTTGATTGGAGCAAGTGAAACATGCAGTGAAATCCTTATTTTTGGTTTTTTATGGTTCATAGAAAACCAGTTAATTTTCCCTAATAACAGTTAAAAGTAAAAATTGAACCGAACATCAATCCGGTTCATACCTAACCTGGTCGAACCGATCAGTCCAATTTGATTTTTACATCATTGTTTATAACTTATAATTAGCGAGCATTTATAATATAACTTTGTTTTTACTCATAATAACATTTTATAGGTCATATTTCTTTCAATCTTAATTAAGTTGTGATTTTAATCTATCCGCCTAGTTATTCTAATAAGTGGTATCAAAATTTAACTAAGGTGTATATATATGTGCTTATCATATGCTTTATACATACTATTATAAGTGAATCATCTAAAAAAAATAAGTTAAATATTATTTACCTTTTAAAAAAAACTGAATACTATTCACGTATACAAATATTGTTCAGCATTTTGGGATAGAAGAATTTAAGATTGAGAAGTTCAACAAAAATAATTTATTATTATTAAAATTAAAGATGAAAGTATAGAATTCAACTGTAATTAATAGCTAATCTAAATTGTCTTTATTTAATAGAGAAAGCTTTCTTATATAAAGAGATTTCGTCTTAAAGATCAAGAAATTAAATATCTAAATTTTAAACGTATTTATAAAACTATTCAAAGTTAAATAAATGCAAATCAATCTTCCTAATAATCTAAAACTAAAAGTATTAAAATATAAAAGAAAAAACTTAAATTTTCGTATTTGATATAATAGGTTATTCCAAATCTTTAGCAGTTGTTCTTCCTAATTTTCTATCCTATTTGCCTACAGTCCCTCCCAAACTGATTGGTATAAGTCCACTAACCCTAACTTATCAATTAGTATATCAAATTAGTGTATAGATAGTCTATTAATAAGGACATTAACTACTTTTATTTTATATGTATATATAGGTCAAATGAGCTCCTTTCCCAATTTTCTTTTTAGAAAATATTTATCAACCTCTATATGCTTATTCTCTCATGATGGACTAGATTATGAGCAATGGCTAAAGCTGCTTTATTATCATAGTATTCTTTCAAACTTTTTTTTTATTCAAATCAATTCATACTTTTCAATTGCTAACGAATGAAAATCTACTTCTACATTACTTCTTGCTACAATTGGTTGTTTTTTACTCCTCCAAATGACCAAGTTTTTATACATTATAGTATAATACCCAAAGGTTGACTTTCTATCATCAATTTTATCAGTTTAATCTGCAAGTGTATATGCTTCTATACCTCATTTATCTGTTATTTTGAAGTACAGACGCTTAATAGGTGATGCGAGCACGACTAACCCAAATAAAGGATCCATAATATGTAGACTTGGGTCAATTGCAAGAGTTGGAATTAGTGAAGATTTAGAAGCAAATACTCATCTTTGGATGAATATGATCTCCAATACAGACATATCATAGATCGTGCATCTTTAGAAGTTATAGAAAAATCTACAGTTTACACATATGAGTATATTCCAGGACATTTCCAACCCTCCGGTGATACAAAAGGATCCATAATCATTAGGCATAGATATTGACGCAATATGACTTGGCCACGGTTATGTCCTAAACTGTGCCCACTTGAAATCCTTATTGTTTAGTATTTAAGGCATGTTTCTAATAGTTTGAAACAATTTTGAGATATTTATTTATTGAGAGCTAATATATTTTCTTTCCCTTGTTCTTCATAGAACTTTATGATTATCCAAAAAAATTATTTCTTTGTGGTGTTCAACATAATTTATGAATTTGGTTCTTAATTCTTTACAATCAATGAATCAATTCCTTTATACATCTCTTTTTAGCTTTTTTGGGTTTGTTCCAAACTTGTTCATGAGCTCTCTAGGTATCATTTTCCTTTCGTCTCTATTTCTCTATTTCTATTTTATCCCTTGTCAAAAAAATTTGTGTTTCCTTTTGGTTCTTTTTCATTCTATTGCATCATATTCTTGTTTATAAAGTTTCACTCAAAAATTAAAAATTCATTCATTATCTTCTTTTAGGATTTTTTTATCTCTACTTTTTAACTAGAGTTTCTTCTTTGTTCAATTTCTTATTCTGTTTCGTTCATTATCAGTTATTTATATGCTATTGAAAAGAAAAGAAACAAAAATAAATAAAAGGAAAAGAAAAGAAAACAAAATGGTGTTAAAATAGTGACTTAAAGAAATCGCTTTTAAATACAATTTGGAGTTTTTGCTACCCTTCCTTGTTTTTGTTTGGTTTACGCTTTCCTTATTTAACCTATAAGTTATTTTCTTTTATTGACTAATATTTCTTTGGTTTTTAGACTTTACAAGGTTGAATTTCTATTTGTGTTTGTAAAGTTCTTTAAAGAACTAATGAAGGAAGAAATATGGTTAGTTTTCAATCTTTAAGAGCATATACATGAGGAAGCGTGTGAGAAATTTTTATTTACTAACTTTGCTTATAGCTTTTAGATACGCCTATTTAAGGAGATTTGATATTAAAGGAGGAGAGACATAACTCGTACTTTTGTAGGCTTACAACAATTTAAGAGGATAAACATAATGCTAATTAAGGTGAACAAAATGTTGGTGAGATGATCCCATTCACTTGTAAAATTGCAAAGGAGATATCAACCTCAGGTTCTTAATGAGTGGAGGTTTACTAGACATTATCCAACACCTCTAATGAAAGTTAATGAAGAGAGTTTTGATCAAAGGTTTGATAGAATTAATTTAGCTTAAAAGTTTGAAGGGTAAAGGTTTCGATAAGATAATGATAAGAAATACCCTCTGAAAAACATAGAAATGATCCATTATAAAAGAATCCATTTTAACATTTAATGACTCTAGGAATGGTGAAGTTGGGTATATTGTTGAAGGTCAGACAATTGTTACTAGAAGGGGCATTAAATCTTTAAATCAAGGATAGGCTAGAGTAGAAAAGGAAAACATGGTTTATATTAGATGTCACATTCATGACAAGGTTTGTAGTGTATGATTATAGATGGAGGAAGTTCCACCATTATAGCTAGCACTATGCTTATAGAGAGATTGAGTGTGTCTATTAAGATGCATATGAAGTTATATAAGATTTAATGGCTAAGTGGATGTAAAGTGAAGGCTGTTAAACAAGTATCGGTTTCCTTCTCAATTGGTTAGTATTGTGATGAGGTATTATGTGATATGATGCCAATGCATGCTAACCATATTCTCTTAAGAAGGCCTAGAGAATTTGATAGAAGGACCATAAAAGATGGGTTTACAAATAGGTATTCTTCATTATGAATAATAAACCCATCACTCTTACAAATTTAACACCTATGAAGCTCTATATGTAAGTGAGGAAACTCAAACCCTTGACAATGACAATAGGGAAAGCAAATGAACGTATCCCAAATGGGAGCTAAATCATGATAGATCAAAATCAAAAAGTAAGAAGAAATTAAAATACTACAATTATGATGAGAAAGATTGCTTAAAAAAGTATCCTTAGAATTTAAACGAGAAAATATTCAAATTTTATATGTAATTTAGATGATGGCCACTCTGTTTTTGTGAGTAGCCACAATAATTGAAATTAAGAAGTTACTAATTAATGTATGACTCTTCGATTCAAGAGCTACTTTTCACATGATTTCTCAAAAAGAATGGTTCCATCATATGAACCTTTCTTAAGAGGATCTGAGTTACGTTGTGATGATTATTCTATAAAGGTTATTGGTATTGGAACTATCAAGCTGAAGATGTACGATGGTATAATTAGTACTCTTCAAAAAGCACGACGTGTGGAGAATATGAAGAATAATTTGTTATATTTAGGATAACTAAATGATCATGGGTGTAAAACAAAAATTTTCAATAAGATTTTGAAAATAATTCAAGGTGTATTAGTACTTTAGTAGAACGAAAATGATTTATTATATATAAATTTATTTATATTATTTACTAATTATGAATATTTTTGTTCTCCTTTATTCCCTTTTCCTTTGTTATCTTATCTAACGATTTGGCCCTATTACAACCTAAAATAAATTACTTTTTATTTTTACTTATACGTATCTATTTCCGTAGTAGAGATTAGATGACTTCCAAGCTTGTGATAAATTTACTTCCATAAAAAGATGATGAGAGTGCCTTATTAAATTTCAAACACTTGTATAAATGAATGATATCTCATGAGAACTTATCAATTCATAATATTTGAGCTTGAAAAAGGAGGTAAAATAGTGTTTACCTTGTTTTATTTGTAATGAGATTTTCTTATGAAAGTTTATAATTCCATTGAAGTTTGGATTTGTATATGTTGTGTTGTTAATTGAAGTTAACTAATGTATATATGTTTAGGTCAATGCTTAGGGGTATTATTTAAGTAAGTCCTTAGAAGACTATAACTCCTCTACTAGGAACTTCGAGGGATTTAAAAGCTTATGATATATGCTAAATGTCATCATACACTTATGAAAGTGGAGTTTTTCTTGTTTTAGTTTGTTTATTTTAGGTTAGTAGTTATGGTTTTAAGTACTTGAGGACAAGCAATGAGGTAATCTTGAGAGAAATTGATATTTCAATATTTTATATGTTATTTGGGTTTAATTGACTTATTATTTAATACTTTTATAACTTTTTTATATTGATTTCACTATATTTTTCCATGTTTAGTTCATTGTCTTGTAGGTGATGAATTTGAAAAATAAAGATAAAATTAAGTGCAATTTTCTCTACAATTGTCTAATTGAGGTGATTTTAGAAATATTGGAAAGCTAATTTGATGCGAAAAATTTATATACGACATCGAGAGCTAATTTTAACATAGAGATGTCAAAAAGTGGAGAAGTTAGAGAAGTCAAGCAAAACAAGTGCCAGTGTTTACTCTAAAATCGGGACTTGACTTTCATAAAGGTCCTAAAAGATAAGATACAGTAATATATTAACACCAAATTTGATCTATAATCTACATCAGACTCGTCATTAACGTTATACAAGAAAGAACCAAAATAATATTGGATTCAATCTTGAATAATATGCACTAGTTCTCGGAGAAAAATTACAAGAATGTGGAATGCTTCAAGTTAAAGTCATTTAGAACTCTATTCTTATAATTGTAACTATAGATACTTATATTAGAATTAATTTAGGAGACCTTAGGTAAACTTTAATTAGACTTTTGTTAGATGTCTTTTAGATTTATAACCAACATTAGGAGACCAAAAATCTTCTCTTAGACCTTTCTTAGATTTTTGCTTAAACATTTTCCTAGCTTAGTTATGATAATTTTTAGTTTTTTAGCATCAAGATGGAAGAATTCGAGCAAGGATTACAAAAGCCAATGATAATTCTTAACTCTTTCTTCTACTTTTTTGTTTGATGATGAAATTCATTTGTTAATATTTTGTTTTTATTATATTTAGTAGCAAAAAACCTTAGTTAATGTTAAGGATGTAGCTTATAAGGATTCATTCAATTATTTATATATTATTTATTAATTTATTTTCTTTTCTTTTATCTTAATATTGGATTTCTAATGGCCAATATAGATTCAATATTAAAGATTGTATGATGAACTAACAAGTGAAGTATGATTTATGCATTAGGAGAATAAACACTTTGGAGTTAGAGAATGTATTATCCTAGACTTCAGTGAAAACTGCATAGATTAACTAAATAAGTTTGATTAGGTTAAATTGCACATTAATTGATGGCATTCACTTAGTTAGATATATATGTGTGCATCAATGGAGGGCATAAATACATTAGGTTAACTGTTATTTCAACCTAAATAATTAGTTGTGTGTGGTAATTGGATATCAATATAAATGAACTCTAAATCCCTAAAGTTTGTGTTATTGATTTCTTTCATTAGTTATTTGCTTTATTTTAGTTAGTTTATTAGTTAACCCTCTTTAATCAACTTTTTTATTTTTTTATTTTGGTTGTCTAATCAAGATTCATAAATTTAGTACTAGTTATTTATGAGATCAATACTCAAGAATATCTCCAATTTTATTTTATTATCTACGATTGACTTTGAGCACTTACAAATTATAATAGTAGACTAAGTTTTTGATAACATTGTTAGGGAACTACTTTTATTAATTTTATTTTGTTTTCATTTTCTTTTTGTTTTCATTTTCTTTTACTTTATATTTCTTTCAAGTTTTAGGTAGTTAATGCAAGATAGGAGATCCAAAAGTAACAACTTGTAATCCCCACATGAATTTGATTTCAAAGTTAAAAGAACCTGTAGAAAGAACCAAGCTATAAATAGAGAAGAGATGGCTATGCATTAAGAAGATAACTTAAGAGTAGTAGCCACGAAGGATGCACATAGGGATATATAATTACTAGTGATTAACATAAGTCTCTTATATATTAAACTGAGTAAAAAGTTGGGGAACTACTAGCTTAAGCAAGTACATCTACACTTACTATTGACCTTTAGTGGATCATTTGGTGAAGACACAATCACCTTTATCAATAAGTTTTATTTGGTGATCCAAACACTTTCACATAATGGCCTTACGGAAGATGAATAAGGATGAGATGCTTTTCATATTGCATAAAAGATCAGGCAAGAATATAACTAATCTTAATAAAGGTGGGCTCTTTTGAGAAGTGGGATTATATGTACGATGGTTTTATTATAACTTTATTCCCACCACATAAGGTTACCAAGTTAAAGATGCAAATACAAAGTTTCTCATAAAAGGAAGGAGAGTCATTTTGGGAAGCTTAGGAGTGATGCATGTCTTTACTCAATTAGTAGCCTCATCATCAGTACTCCTTATAACTAGTGATGCAATTTTTTAAGAGGGCCTAATATTTACATATCAAACTATGATGGACATTGTAATTTAAGGAACAATTTATACAAAGACTGACAAGGAGGTAAAGGAGATCATAGAGACCTTGACAAAACATTCATTAAGAGAGAAATCGAAGGTGTCATTTTTGACATAACAACACAAATTGCAAATCTTTTAAGTCAGATGAAGATGAACTTAAACCATGATATATGCAACAGTGAGGTATGTTACTAATATGGTATATATAGGCACCCAACCCACGCATGCATGCATCTTGAGCCACCCTTAAATTTTATTAAGGAAGAAAAACACATGGTTGCCTATAAAGGAAAGCAACGCATGAGAAATGATCCCTCCAAAGTACAATGAGGAAAAAAAACACATGGTTGACTATAGAGGAAAGAAACACATAAAAAATGATCCCTTATCTAACACGTACAACGTAGGGTAGAGAAATCACCTAAACTTTTCTTGGAAGGAATGAAGAGTAGTGTGCAAACCTATAGGACCACCTAAGTTCCAAAATAGACCCCAATTGTAGCTACAACCACCACAAATAAAGGATAGAGGGGATGTTAAATCAATTGAAACTTTTGTTGTTTTTCAGTTAAAATAGGTAATACAGACAATAAGACTAAATTTCTAAGAATTTAATGAGAAATTAGCCAAAGTGGTGTAATCAATTAATGTATCAATTTATAACTTGGAGGTGCAAGTAGGCTAATTAGCTAAAGTGGTGGGTGAAACATATCAAGGCAAGCTTTTGAGCAATAGGGAGATCAACCTTAGGAATCAATATGTTCCATTACATTAAGAAGCGGAAAAACACTTGAATATGATGTTGCTCAACATCTGAAAGTGCGAAAGTTAAGAAAATATAAGAAACAATTTGAAAAAGAGGAAATTAATAGAAGACTAGTGTTGCTCACCTATATCTAGTGTCAATATTGATTTGGAAAATATAAGTAGTGAAAATATAATGAAATTAGCGTTGATTCCATCCTTAATATGTGTCAGTCATGAATAAAGACCAAAACCTTATTTGAAACCATACGATCTGCCAATTTCATACCTTTAGAGTTTGGAGAAGAAGATTAATAAAGATGAATTCAAAAATTTTAAAGGTCTTCAAGAAATTAAAATTAATATACACTTCGCTAAAAAGTTAGTTCATATGCATTCATATATTAGTCTTTAAAGGATATCACTTTAAAAAAAGAAATTAGAGGAGTACATTACAATGACTAAGGAATGCAACTATCTTGCATAATAGGTTACCTCTGAAGTTAAAAGACCTAGGTGGTTTCACTATACCTTGTAAATTTAGTGATTCAAAACTATTGAAGTATGAGAGGTTTTAATCAATGTTTTAATGATAACAAAATGCTAGTAATGTGTTTATTATTTTCATAGGAAAGAATATGAGAACAATATAAAGTCATAAACTCAAGAATATGATTTACAAAGTTAATTAAAAAAAGATGGATTATAATGTTAATAAAAGAAAAGATGAAGTTTGCAATTTACAAAGTGAAGACTAAGTCAAGAACAAAATAAGAACAAGGAACATCAAAGTCATTCTTTAGTTTGTAATGATAATTATACTCTCCCTTAATCACTTTTATGTTCTAAAAGCTTATCATGCATAAACATTTCATATCACTTCATTGTATGAGTCTTTTCATTAATTAAGAGGCATTGAAGCTTTTGGTTTTAATAGAAAAGTCTTTTGATCTTTTAAACACTCTCTAGAGAACATTTTGGGAAGTTTTTATAAAGTCGTATTTTTGGGGAGATTGGTCAACTTATATAGGTTAGTGGTTGACCAATATAGGTTAAAATGGTAAATTTTGATGTACCAAAGGTTTGCAATAATATCAGTTAATGTATTGGTCGACCAATATGTTATATTAGTTAACGTATATACCTAATAGTCAACCAGTATCTCAATGATTAGTAAATTTTTGCATTTGATACACATCAATCGACCAATATTCTATACCGGTCAACTAATACTTTATAGCTAGCCCTTGTAACGACTAATTTTTGGCTCTAATGGTTAGTATAGGTCCTAAAATCATATAAATACATGTTCTCTCGTTGGTTATTTTATCATGAAGAATTTAGAAGTCTTTTTGTTGGACCTTGAACTTTTCTTGGATTAGAAATTTATGGAGTTTATTTATAAATATTATTTTTTAATTTACATATGGTCGCATGGATTAAAAGGAAGAGGTAGAATTATGTTAAGGAGTTAGAAGGCATTATATTAGATATGGAAGGGTAAGTTTGGAAAGCTAGAAGTTGTCTTAAAATTTATAAGAAAAGAAGGTGAAAAAAGTTGTGTAAGAAAGAAAGAAAGAGAGAAGTCATAGAAGAACCTAGAAGAAGCTAGAGAAAGAGGAAGAGAGTCGTGTAACAACAAGAAAAAAGGGAGAGATGTGTTTGAGAGGTTAGGAAAAAGAGAGAAAGTCGTGAAAAATAAGAAAGAATGAGAGAAGAAAAATGTAGAAAGAAGTAGAAGAAGAGAAGCAGAAACCGAAGCATAGAAAGAAGAAGAAGGAAAGAAAGATAAAGGAGATAAGAAGTGGAAGAAGAAGGTTCAGCTGAGTTTTAGGTAACTCTTTATCTATTTTCTTGTTTTGATAGAAGAGGAAAGCAGAGAAAATAGGTTATGTGTTAAAAATGAATAGAGAAAGAAGAGGAGCAAGAGATTTATGTTCTTAGATTTTTGTGAACTTTTAACTTGATCTTAGTTCTTCTAGTTAGATAAACTAAGAGTAGATTAAGTCTAAGCTTATAATATAGCTTTAAGGATTTTCTATTCGTATATGTTGTTGAATGAAAAATATGTTTGTTTGAAGGGAACCAAGAAAAGTTGAAATCATGAACAAGAGGAAAGACAAATTTGAGCTTGGATTTATAAGTAAAGAGGTGGGTAATATGTTTACAGTTGTTATGTTGATGACCTGAATTATTTACATGTATGTGTACTTAAATGCTTGTTTTTATTCATTGTGAATGTGGGAAAAATAATCTGTGAAGTTAATATCATGTTTGCTTTGTAAGAATTCTGCTGCTTTAATGTTAATAAAAAACATAAAATTTAAGAAACATGAAAATATGATTATGATATGAAATATGTAAGCATCGAAAATTTGCTTGTGTGGGCAAGAGAGATACCATTTTGTTTGTCACGTGCATGTTGACCTAAAAGCCTTCTCCCAGCTACCCGCTTATGGCATATGAACTTTGAAAAATGGACTCATTTTGTTTATGCTGTAAACTTTGGTTTTGCCATTCTGTTTTATGGGATTCTCTCGAGCCATACTATTTGTGCATTTCATTATGATTTGTTGAGCATGATATATGATTGAATGCTTTGTTTTGATGGTTGAAAAGCACATGATATGATTTATGTGATAGTATATTTTTTTATTATGTGTTCTGTGAGCTGGAATTGTTAAAAATTTCTAGATTAAGGTGCTATATATGTATATATATGTGCCTGATTGTTTGCGGCTTGTCACCAATGGCTATAAGCATATTAGCCACTGAGCTTCCTAGCTCACCCTATCATTTTCCACTTCTCAGGTTCAGAAATAGCATATCGGCATTGAACCTTGCAAAAACTTCGGCTGACTTCAAGAATTTATATTTCATTTGTAACCAAGTTAGTTTGGATCATTTTTGGTAGCTTTATAAGCATGTTAAGCATGAGCATTCATGATTGTATTTTTGTATTATGCTACTAATGTGGCTTTTTTTGTAATTGGAGCAATGTACATACTCTGTTTTACTTGAGAAATGAATGACAGTAAGAATCACAGAACTTCTCTTTTGTATATATGCAGAAACTTCTTCTCTGTTAAGTTGTTAATTTCGGTTAGGAATACAGTGTGTGACGTTTGATGGCTTTTGGATAGATTTTCTGAAGCAAATGGTCAAACTGAGAGTTTTGTATGTATGGATTGTATTTGTTGGATTTGGGTCTTTTGTTTTGTGAGAATGTATATTGACAGATGAGAGAAAATAAGAGAATAAGGTGATAAAATTGTATTCTAAAAACTTCAATGAATAAATTATATTGATCTAGGCAGAATTAGATAAATTTGTCTTCATGAAAGTTGTAGCTCTTTCTCTTAGCTTTCTAACGACATAAAGTTTATAATTTTTGGACTTTGGGATTGAAAATTATGATAAATTGAAGTAGGAGTGTGCAGTCGAGAATGTCGCGTTCGTGCACAAGCACTTTCGCAACGAACCACGACTCCTACCTTTCACGGCCGTGACATATTTTTTAAAGTCACGCCCGTGACTTTTGCACTTCTTTTTTTATTTTTTTGTTTAATTGTTTTTACTCTCTCCAAGAAATTGAATTCTTTTTATCTTGATGTTAATTATATATATATACATATATACTTTTATAAAAAAAAGTCCCCCAATTTTGGTGCCTTGTTGCCACGCAAAATAAGAACGAGACCCTGGGCCAACACTTTTACACACATTTTTAAGTGTTTTTCAATCATTTGAGCATCACTATATCATATTTATGTAAGTGAGCCTCTTCCTAATTAGTAAGTGATAAAGGGAGGTATTTTAAGTTGTAAAATTTGGTTAGGGCATTATATTATTGTAATTAGGAGTGCTTCCAGTGGAATTGATATTCCTCTTCACCTTGAATGAAGATCGTAAAAAGGTTCCTCTTTATAAAGAAAAGATTGTATAAAGGTTATTATTTGGCTTGAAAGAAGAATTATAGTAGAATTCCAAGAAGAGTTTTAGAAGTGAATATAGGCAAGGATTTTATTGAACCACTATAAATTGATTTGATTTCTTTTTTCATTATCCTCTTTAAATTATTGTTTAATTATTTGACTAATTTATAATACATAATTTTCTTATTCTTATTCTTATTGATTTTTATTAATTTAGTATATAGGTTATAAAAGTTTGTTAAATTTTATAAACACCCAATTCACCCCTTTTTAGGTTCCATTAGGGACTAATAAAAACCTATTAAATGTTTATGAGGCTGAAGTGCTAGTATAAGTATAATATCTTGTTTTATTTTTAAGAGGTTAGGGATAGGACAAGTCAAGCTGATAAACATGTCACTTAATTGACAGATCATTCTATCAAGTACCTATTGGGGTTATGGAAGACTTACATATGAAAGTAAGAAAATTCATCTTTCCAATTGAACTTTTAATAATGGACATAGGGTACAATATTAAGGTTCCTGTCATCTTAAGGAGAGTTTTCTTAGCTACTAGTGGGATTGTTATTGTAACATCCCATTTCCGTATAACGGGTCAGACCAAGGAAACGGGTATATGAGAGATCAATCAGAGAAATTAAGAAAACACATCTCATGCTCATGCATTTGTGAACAGTGATTGTTGCACATGAAAAATATTTGTACATGCATTCATGATATTCTTCCCGGTATAAGTGTGAATAAGTGTGATTTTTGAAAAATAGGCTTTGTGAGTGATAATTTGAATTGGAGAGG
>JANQAP020000570.1:158082-193969 GCA_026874005.2 Erythroxylum coriaceum
TGTGTGTGTGTGTGTGTGTGTGTGTGTGTGCTTGATTTGTGTGCGATTCGTTATCGCTAGCTATAAACATATTAGCCGCTAATTTATAAAGGAATGAACTGTATTGATCTAGGCAGAATTTGACAAAATTGTATTCATGAAAGTTGTAGATCTTTCTCTTAGCTTTCTAATGATATAAAGTTTGTAATTTTTAGACTTTGGATTAGAGAGTTATTATGTTTTGAGCATGATCGCGACTTTTGTGTTTTAACAGGAGCACGATCGTGACTCCCGGTATCTGTCACAGGTGTGAGAAATTTTCTCACGCCCATGACTTTTCCTCTTCTGCACTTTGTTTTTAATTCGTTAATTCATTTGCTATTTATTCATTAACGCCTAATTCAATTTATTTTCATGTCTATTTTATTCTATGTTATTTTATTTAAATTGTTAGGTATTTGTTTTTACTCCCTCCATGAATTTTATTTATTTATATAATTATTTATTAAATTATCTATTCATTTATTTATTTTAAAATTTCCATTAATTTTTATTTGTTTGTTTAATTGTTTTTATCTTAATGTTGAATATATATATCTATATTTTTTTATTTAAGAATACCCTAATTTTTGGCACCTTGTCGCCGTAAAATAGGAATCGAGACCCGGGGCCAACACAAATGGGCTATTTATAAGCTTTAGGAGACTTGTTGGGCAAGAATATAAGAAAGTGGTCTTAAGGCCACTAAGCCACTAACTTAGTCAATAGTTGACATCCCTAACCACTTTAGGCACTATTTTAGTGGGTGGTTTACATAACTTACCACTATCCCACTCCTAAGTCAAAGTAACATATGTAAAATGCTTACAAGACACCTCATCCATGTTCTTTGCCACATCATCCCACTTTCTTGATGATTCATCCCACTAACTCTACCACATCACCCATGATGTTATCCAAAGGTGAAGGTTAGTCAAGTTCCGAGACAATTCACACATGGTCTGACCAATGCACACCCATAGTCTAGTCCGTTCGTCCATGGTCCATCATTTGACCACCATTTCATCCTTAGTCCCACTAAAGACATCTTAGGCAAGTCCAACTCGCCCTAACCACCAAGCCAATCAACATCCCATGGTCATCGTAACTCAAACCATGCTTGATCTTTACTTGGTTAAGTTACCTTGGTTCCTTTGGCATGCCTTCCTCATGCCTAATCCATGTTAGACGTTGGCCAAAGCCTACCAATGCTAGCAAAATGGGTCCTGTAATATTAAGGGGCTAACAAACCACCCCCACTAGATGAACCCAACGCCCTCTTCGGAACAAATTGAAGGTAGTCGTTTACCTGGTCTTCGAATTACCACAAGGTTGTGTCTGTCTCCCAAGTAGCTTTCAAGACTGGTTTATTCTTCCACCGAATCAGGAACTCCATCCTTCGATTCTTCTTGTGTTTCCCCAATATTCGATAATCCAAAATCTTTTTAATTTGCTCATCGAATTGTTTCCTTACCACTGATAGAGCTCTTTTCACTTGACTCCTTTTAGGATCTATTGAATCCTCATGATATGGTTTAAGGAAAGTCACATGAAAAGTAAGATGTTCCTTTGAATGCTCAAGTAACTTGAGGCAATAAGCTACATTTCCTACCTTTCCAAGGATCTCAAATGGGCCATCATACTTTGGCACCAACCCTTAATACACATGCTTGCTACTAATCTTCTTCCAAATTTGGGGAGTAAGTTTGAGAAGGACCTTATTCCTGATGTCAAAATCAAACAGTCTTCTCCTTTGATCCGCATATTTCTTCATCCGTTTGGAAGCTTTGTAAAGACTATCCCTTGCTTCATCCAAAAATTGTTGCTTTTCCTTTGTAAAACAATAAGTAGCTGGACATTTTTCCCCTGACATATGTTGAGTTATCTCGAGAGGAGTGACTGGTTGTTATCCCAGAACAACCTCAAAAGGACTTTTCTCTGTTACTGAGGATATGTGGAAGTTACATCAAAACAGTGTCAATTAAAATTAACCAATTTCGTTGACTTGCACTTATATAATGCTGCAAGTATTCCTCCAATAAGCCATTGATCCTTTCTGTTTGGCCATCCGTTTATGAGTGATTCACAGTTGAGAACTTCAATTCACACCCCATCTTGTTAAAGAGAACATCCAAAATCGACCAATAAATCGGGCTCCTCGGTCACTTACTATGTTCGCTGGAATCCCAAAATGCTTCACTACATTTTTGTAGAAAAGCTTTGTAGCAACAACCAAGGGACACGAAGTTAGAGTTGGCACAAAGACCGCATATTTAGAGAACCTATCAACCACCACCATGATTGAAGCCATGTCGTCCATCTTTTGGAACCCACCAATGAAGTCCATCGAAACTGACATCTATAGTTTTTCTGGAATTGGCAAGGGCTGCAACAAACCTGCCTCCTTTTTCCTTTAAGGTTTATCCAATTGACAAACAAGGCAAGTTTTGACATATACCTGAATTTCGTTCTCCATCTTTGGCCAATAATAAGATCGGGGAAGGAGTGTTAACATCCGTTCGACTCCAGGGTGACCAGCCCACTATGAATCGTGTGTCTCCTTCATTAATTATTTCTACAAGGCACTAAAACTTGGCATGAACAATTGATTATTCTTCGTCATGAGCAACCCCTCATTATCAAGCTAAATTCGTTGCACAACATCCTTCTTTACTTGTTTCACAATTCGGCCATAAGTGTTGTCCAGAGGAGCTACTAGTTTAATTTTCTCCAACATATCCGATTCCACTCAAGTGATTGCATACAAGGCTGCAAAGACTTCCTTTTTGCTCAATGCATCCACCACATTATATCTCCCCATTTTGTACACCTATACAAAATCATATTTGATAAGAAACTCTTGCCATCAGACTTGTATTACTCACAATTGATGCAAAGGATACAAAGTTCCAACCTTTATATTACTCACAATTAATACAAAGGATACAAAGCTCCAAATCTCTCTAGTGAATGAAGCCTAGTTCAAATGAGTTATTTATAGGCTTTAAGAGACTTGTTAGGCAAGAATACAAGAACTTGGTCTTAAGGCCACTAAACCACTAACTTAGTTGGTGGTTAACATCTCCAACCACTTTAGGCACTATTTTAGTGGGTGGTTTTGCAAAACTTATCACTGTCCCACTCCTAAGTCAAAGCAACATGTGTAAAATGCTTACAAGACACTCATCTATGTTCTTTGCCACATCATCCCACTTTCTTGATGATTTATCCTACTAACTATGCCACATCACCCATGATTTTATTCAAAGGTGAAAGTTAACCAAGTTCTGAGCCAATTTGCACGTGATCCAACCAATGCACACCCATGGTTTAGTCTGTTTATCCATGATCCATCATTTGAGCATCATTTCGTCTTTAGTCCCACCAAAGACATCTTAAGAAAGTCTAACTCGCCCTAACCACCAAGTCAATCAACCCCCCACATTCTTCGTAACTTAAATCATGCTTGATCTTTACTTGGTTAAGTTACCTTAATTCCTTTAGTATGTCTTCCTCATGTTTAATCTATGCAGGCTTTGGCCAAGGCTCACTAATACTAACAAAAAGAGTCCGGCAATGTTAAGCAACAGTTGCTATCCACTAGACTACTGCTCATGACAAATTAAACACGTCCTTCTGTACTGTACCTAGAAGACGTATTTGGGGCGATCTTCTTTATTGTCGCTTCTGTCCTAACGAGAATAAGTGGAAGAGGAACTGAACAAGATTCTCGTGGAATATATCGTGTAGGACAAATGTGGATGGGAAAATATTTTCCTTTCTCCATTATCCACGGTGTTTGTTGTGTCATCTTCGTCATGTCCTGTGCGTTGAAATTACTCGGCTCTAAACGAATAAACGTAGGAAAAATCCAAAACCAGTATCGTCCTCTGGCTACACAGGATTGGTGGGGACTCTAGGATACGAACATCGATTGGTATTGTGATAACTATAGTTGAAAACAATTGCATGACACAAGCTTCATTGAATGAGGATACAAGCGCAAATTTCCACGACGGAATTGCTCAATTAAGAAACCTAACCTATGCATTTTGTTGTCTACCGACGAGCCACGTATTTTCGAAGTGACAGAAAGCGAAATACTTGGACAAATCTATTCAAAGAAAACTAAACGTATTGCTGATATTTATCATAGGATTACTAGAACTCACCAAGCAACGATTGTAGCTGGAGATACATTACTTTTCTAATACACATATTAGTATACATAATTAGGAACTAAGAACCATTGTAGTATTGGCTTATCTACCACAATCAATTGATTGATTGTACATTTTATGACATAATTAACTAAAAATATTCTTTATTTTTTATATATCTATTAAGATTTGTATGATAAATTCCATAGGATGACATATAAGATAAAATTCATGAGATAAATTTATTTTTAGATGAAATTATGATAAGATCATAATTATGAAATTTATATTATATTAATGTATTATTTTTAAATTGTTTTTAGTTGTTATTCTATTAAGAATAGATATTAATAGATCGGAAAGACTATCACTGATTATTTTTTCCTTATAAAACAAGTAGTTAACTTTATAACAACAACGACAACAACAACAATCCAGTGAAAGTCTCACTAATACAAGTGGTCTGGAGAGATTTAGCAATACACAGCTTTATCAATAACTGTAGAGAGACTGTTTTCGATAAACCTACATGAAAAATATATAATAAAAATAATAATTAAAAATAGACATAAAATAAAAGATGATAATAATAATAATATAATAAAAATAAGCAAATACATATAAATAAAAATATAAAAATAGTTAATACAATAAATATAGTACAAGGTAAAAAATACAAATAAAAGATAAAATAAGTAAATAAATATTTAAACAAGAAATGACAAGAAAATATTTAGGTTAAGTAAAGAAATGTTTAAACTAAATAACTAAGAGGGAAGTACTACATATTAAATATTTAGGCTAATAAATGAGACTCGAAAGAAAATGTTTAAAAGATATATGGAAAGAGAAGGACCTCTCTATATGAGATCCTTTATTTACATCTTAGTACCAAAGTTTTCTATTGAGGGTCATGTCCTATAAAGTACTAATAGGTCATATCATTCTTGATCACCTTCCCCTTATTCTTCTTAGGCCTTCCTTTTTTTCTCTTACAGTTTCTAAGTACAATCTGCTCTTATCTTCTCATTATAGCGTCAGAGTGTCTCTTCTTAACATCTCTGAACCACCTAAGCCTTGTCTCTCTTAATTTTTCATTAATATTAGCCAATTTAATTTGTCTCTTACCATTACATTCATAACCTGATGCATATCCAACAAAGCATCCTCGTCTCTGCCACCATAAGCTTATGACTATACACCTATTTGATGGGCTAACACTCCACCGCATAAAGCATGGCCTGTCTAATCAGTAAACGATATAACTTACCTTTGTGCTTGAGTGGTATCTTCCTGTCACATATAACTCCTCATGCACTTCTCTATTTAAATTACCCTAATTTGATACGATGAACTATGTCTTCATTGATCTCTCTATTGCTTTGGATGATAGATCCTAGATACTTAAAATACTCTTTATGTGGTATAAATTCTAAATCAATCTTTAGCTCCATATTAGAAGTCACTCTATGGACTGAAAAGTTACATTTTAAGCACTTAGTCTTAGTCCTACTCGATTTAAAATCCTTCAACTCTAACGTTTCCCTTCGACTCTAACGTATCCTTTAAATAAATATGTGAGTACTTGCTAGAGGAAAAGTTCACTAAACTAACCAAATATGAGAATTTCATATAGAACATTACTTATGTATGTATGGAAATGCTTATTGTAAAGGTTGTGTAAGTGATTATTTGATTTAAGATCTCTAAAATATCTTATATAGGGATTGTTATAATTTGATACTAATTATAACATATCATAGTCAAAAGTAACTCAATTGGTAATTATTAGGTATGACATGAATTATATAGAGATGGTTAAGTGATCAATATAAGATTCATTACCTAAAGGTAATTAAGAAGGATGATTTAATATTCTCGATTAGCATTGATTTAAGAAATTCTTAGTTAAGGTGGAATGATAATTTAATAATAAAATTTAAATATCATTAAAAATTAGTTAATAATGCTGGAAAACTAATATAATTGGATTCAAATAGAATAGACACTAATTTCGTACTCTATATGTAATCAGAATATTATATGATAAAAAGATTAAATTATACGAAAAAAATCACAAACAAAAAGGTCAGTCAAAACTAATTTGACATTGCTAATATTTAGATAGTTATAATATGTTGCTATATGTCAATCTTGATCTATAGATATAATTTATAAAATTAGAAAATTAAAGATAAATTAAATGAGATTATTTTATATATTCTTAAATACAATTTATGATTATAATTTATATGAATTGTCAACATATTTCACAAATAAAATTTGAAGAGAGAAAAAGGTAATTTAATCAAGTTGGATTTGATTGTAAAGTTTGAAAAAATTTTAGGATAAAATATAAGATATTTAAAAATAAGAATCAATATTAGATATTGAATCTTATTTATACCCTATTGAATTCAAATTTTGTTTTAAAATTAAATTAAATTTATATTTGGAATAGAATTTTCATTTATTTGGGAAATAATTGTTTAATATAATTTAATTGTCCAAAGAATTGGAAATATTATCTTAACTAGAATCAAACAAGGATTGATATTGTTATGCATAAGATATGATTATACTGAATTGTAATTCTTATATATGTTTGAAGTATTTTATATGCATATTGAATTGCATACACACACACACACAGAGATTAAATTATACATATAATTTGTGTTTGATAAGACCATTCAGAAATTAATCTCTCATTATAATATTAAGTATATGTTTATAACATGATTATTGCCTTCCATTTTTTTAGAAAAGTATTTTGACTTTTATTGTTATAAGAATAAACAAGAGTTTTGTTCATTGTTGGGTCCGTTAAGCAAATTCAAGATCACTTTAACCTAAATATATTGCCTTATAATAATAGGTTCTACTTAATTAAAATGTGACTTAGATAAGCAAATTCATGATCATTTGAATTTAGATACGTGATTAATGTGTGTGTGTGTGTGTGTGTGTGTGTGTGTGTTTGTTTGTTTGTTTGTGTTTTGGTAAAGAATTATCACTTTTAGGAGTCAAATTATATGTGATTGATAAAGATGTTGTTCTATCTAATTTAAGTTTAGTTAGTTTATTAAACAAACTCAAGGTCAATAGTAAGAGTAGCCAAATATATTAATCATTCTAAAGTAGTAGTGAGGATTATTATTTCAAATAAAATAATAAGAATTGCCAAATATATGATTAAAGATTTGATCTTACTTGGTATGACATATATCCTATTACTTGCTTTCTTTACATTTATTTTGTTTTTAGTATAAATTATCTTTGTTTAGTAAAGTTAATACTAAGTATTACTAAACCAAATTTCTTAGACATACGTTAAGTTTGAAATGAGTTCTCAAAGTTAGAAATAAAAGCTAGTATGTCTATTACGCAATTTTGATATTAATTTTTGTAGTTTTTTTTATAAAGTCTAAGAAATATTTCAATATCATATAGATAAAAAAATAGTGATATTTTAGAATTGACTAATATTTCATAAACTTTAAAGGTAACATGTGACTGGATGTCAACACCATAATAGTGCAATATAAATAGTTGCATAAAGTAAAGATGAAAGTTATATTACCTTTAGAGGAATTGTTCCACTTAATTTAACAACAACAATTTAGTGAAAATCTTACTGATATATGAAATCTCGATAGGTCTAGTAATATGTAGCCTTACCCTAATTGGTAAAGAGACTATTTCTGATAGACCCACATGAAAAATATAAAAAATAATTAAATAAAAATAAAAATAAAATAATTGTTCTACTTAATTTAACAAGCTAAAAGCATAAATTAGGATTGTAATTATACGCATTTGTTATAGTATGATAGTAATTGTCATTACAAGAAGATAATTGCATAATATTTCTTGCCAATACTATATATGATAGAGATAATATATATTTCTACTTTTGGGTACATGATACTGAATTTTAATTGAATATCACAACAATTTTTATAGCATGATAAGAAATAAATTATTGAGTAAAAATAGTTAATCCAAGTTTATACAAATTGTTTATATGTGTTTAAATAAGAATGACTTATGCTTAACATAAGTGACAAAAATTTAAAGTTAGATAACGAAGACTATCCTTTAATGTCATATTGATTAAATCCACGTAATGAGAATCATATATAAAGATATATGATATTATATACATATACATATATATATATATATATATATATATATATATAATAGTAAATTATTAAATCTTATACATATAGTATATAAGATGTAATAATAATAAAAGGATGAACATTTATATTTCATTAAACGTACTAATGACTTATGATAGGGTCACGTGTATTAAATGAAATAATAATTTAAAATTTAAAAGTTTAAAGTTCAAAGTATTTAAATCTAAGTACAAATTAGGCGTATAGAATTCTAAAACACTTTGATAAGATCGATGTAGTGACTCTTATATTAAATTTTTTTTTATATCTATAAGGAATGAGAATCTCTAGTAAATATCTCCATAACTAAATTTCATTACAATATAAATTTATGTGAGGGGGAAATTTACAATATGTAATATTATGTCACGTAATATTTATTTCTTCTATGGCTATACCTAAATAACAACTAACCTTTTCATAGTTCCATCCAAATCAACTAATAAGATTACATATAAGATATGGAATTATAAGACTCTAAAGGAGTCAAAATTAATGATTTAGGGATATGATGCTTAGTTAAAGCATATATGTTACAAGTTTATAAATAAATTAGATAGGCAAAAGGGTCACTTTTGACCCTAACTTTTTCACCAACTGACAATTTTAACTCTAACATTTTACAAAGAATAATTATAACCCTAATTTTTAAAAAGTTTTAAATTTTGACCTCATCCTAACGAAAAATTTAACCTTCTCGGTTAAGTGTCAGGTCAATGCTGACCTGAATTTTTTTAATCATTTTTTATTATTTTTGTGGCCCCATATGCCAAACATTTACTAATGTGACAATGTGAGACCCAATTTTTAAATAAAATATATAAAAACCTAAATTTATTAGTTAGTGTTGGACCCACCCTTTTAATTAAACCTTAAACCTAATTTACACATGTAAATAAAACGAGGGAAGCTGTTGTGTTTTGTTTACTACCCCTTGTCCCTAATGCCTCCGACGCTCCATCGTCGTACTCCAACAGGTCTGGGGACAGATTTCCCAGAAGTCTTATTCCACCTAAGAAGAGGAAAAAAAATCCTTAGACATTATCATCCTACTGATCATCGCCTCTACAGACTACCAATTTAATCCACATTACGGGCATTACCTTAAGAACTGCCCATGCTCAGCTGCAATTCCAAGCATGTCACGTAAGCCAAGCCACTCACTTAGAGAACTTCTCCCTCTACCACTCACAATAAAGATAGTGTTCTTGGGATCCTTAGAGAGAGTTTGCAGATCAGAGATAACTTCAGGGCTGGGGTTTTTGATAATAGAAGATTGTAGATCCTTCTATAAGTCGAGA
This sequence comes from Erythroxylum coriaceum, assembly GCA_026874005.2. Taxonomy (NCBI): domain Eukaryota; kingdom Viridiplantae; phylum Streptophyta; class Magnoliopsida; order Malpighiales; family Erythroxylaceae; genus Erythroxylum; species Erythroxylum coriaceum. The sequence continues at coordinate 167,749 of JANQAP020000570.1, forward strand.
CAATATGATTGAGAGATAACCTTCGAAAGCTAGGAGATAGAGCCACTATACTGAAATTCAGACCAAAACCAAGTCCCCAGCACTTTCTGTTGTTATGATCTTGGCATGCTCTCTCCAAATCTTGCATAAAACTGCGAGCCCCATAAGCCACATCGTGGGTACTTATGTAACGATGATGTTTCTCATGTCATAACTGCTTATCAGATTCTTGCATAGTGATGGCCGAACTTAAGGCATCAGTTACAACATTAATGTCCCAAGGATATACCCTGGCTGCTCCACTTAAAGAAGGTGAGCAGTCAATAAATTCAGAGATAACAAGCATGGTTGTACGAGGAGAGTTTGAATTTATGCCCACAGCTTCATCCGTGTAAGGTGTTCCTTGCTTGCAAACAATATACTTACACGGGACCAAGTTCATTCCAGTGGGAAATTTGTCCTCTGGTTGCCGCTAACCTTTTAGTTAAACCCCCCAACGATGAGGGAGGGTAGAGGGATTTCAGACAAAGGTTAAACAAAACACAAATATTTAAATTAAGTTAAGGTTTAATTAAAAGGGTGGTCCCACATTTAACAATAATTTTGAGTTTTATATATTTTATTTAAAATTTGGGTCTCACATTGTCATGTCAACAAATAACGTGACACATGGGACTCACAAAAATAATAAAAAATGATTAAAAATGTAAGATTAGCACTAACACTGACCTAATACTTAATAGAAGGTTAAATTTTTTATTAGGGTAGGTCAAATTTTAAAGTTTTATAAATATTAGGATTATAATTGTTATCTCTGAAATATTAAGGTTTAAATTGTCAATTAGTGAAAAAGTTATGGCCAAAAGTGACCCTTTTGTTAAATTAGATAATAGAAAATTATGAGAAATCTAACGGAGTTGCATATATTCCTATAAGCCCTTTAAGCAAAATATTTACATCAATGCATAATTATAGGATAATAGTTCTTAAGCTGAACACTGAGAGTAAGATGGAGTTTGGAAGAGTTCAAATCTCATAATAAAACATCTATATCAAAGTAGTGCCTTTTCCTAACACATTTGATATATATTCAAAGCACTAAAAATTTTAACTTTAATAATGAATACAATGAATTTGTTTTGAAAATGATTGTTGAGTTATCGTGTTTATAAGAAGGTTAGTAGGAATATAGTTACACTCGTTAATGGGATTATATAGTAATATACTATTTACAGATAACAACAATTCATATGTTCAAATGTTGTAGATATAATAGTTCAAGAACAACTTTATATTGGTTATAAAAGGGTATCGACTTAAATTATAGAAATAGAGATCTATAGAGATAGATGGAAAAGTTGCATACCTATTCTGGTTCAATTGTATAGATAAGGTGATAAAGATGTTTAGCATTTAAGATATCTGATACTTATGAAAGATTAAAAATATTCCTTATTTTATATGTGAGTTGATATTTGAAGTCATATAGATTTTATCTTTAGTTTGACAAGAATAAAAATAAGACTTTAACATAACATCAATTGTTAATTAAGTAATAATACATTTTTCATTTAATGAAAATAATTATTTAGATTAAGAAGCTTTTTAATACTTGGTATAATTCCTTACGTTGTTCAGATGATAGTATATTATGGAACATTAGAATCATTAGGCTTATGAAATGAGGTAAGGTCTCATCAAGAATCCAAGTGTATTTAGGACAGTTATAAGATTTAAGTAAGTGTTTACTATATAAAATCTTATAGAATTCTCTCACTTAATCACTCTCAAGGTAGTAGCATAATCGTCATATAGTGATATGGTATAAGATCGACTAACTTTATACAAATGGGAGATTATTAGTTTATCTTATACCCGATGATTGTATATTTTGTAACATAATTAATTAAATGCATTCTTTATCTTATATATGTTTATTTAGTTAGCTAACACATAAAATATAGTTATTATGATAAATATACTTTGCAAATGAAATTATAATCATATTATAATTATAAGATTCATATTGCATTCATTTATTATCTAAATTATTAGTAATTGTTGCTCTATTAAGATTGGATACTTAGAAACATGTTATATTTTATCTTTATGAAGAAAGTAGTCGATCTCATACACTAAAGTATAGAGATACTTAAATAAATGTATACGTACTTGTTAAAGAACAAATTCACTAAATTGGTCTGATTTGAGAATTCCATATAGAACATTACTCGTGTGTTTATGGAAATGCTTATTGTGATGATTGTATAATTGATTCTATGACTTAAGATTATCATATTATCTCATATAAGGATCGCTATGTTTGATACTAATTATGACCTATTCTAATCAAGAGCAGCTTAACAAGTAATTATTGGATATGACATGAACTATATAGAGAGAGTTAAATGATTAACATATTATTGCTAACCCCAAAGTAATTAGGTAGAACACTCTATTTTTTCCAATCATTATTGATTTAAAAAAATCTTTAACCAAGGTAGAATGACACTTTGAAAATAGTTTTTAAACGTCATTAAAAGAATCAGTTATTAATACTAAAGAATTAATACGATTAGAGTCAAATACAATATACATTAATTTTATACTCTATGTGTAATCAGAATATTATAATGAAAAAATTGAATTATACAGAAAAATTATGCATAAAAAAATTAGTCAAAATCACTTTGACATTCTTAATATTTATATGGTTATGATATGTTGCTAAATGTCAATTTTGATTCATTAATATAAATTTATTTAATTATAGAATTAAATATAAATTAAAAGAGTTTAATTTATTTAATCTTAAATACAATTTAGGATTATAATTTATGTTCATTGATAATATATTTAGGAACTTAATGAGTCACATATAAAAATGATTGAAGAGTAAAAAAATAATTTAATTAAGTTGGACTTGACTGTAAATTTTGAAAAATTTTAGGATTAGATATAAGATATTTGAAATATAAGAATCAATATTAGATATCGAATCTTATTTGAACTTAATTAATATTTAATGAAATAAATTAAAATTAAAATTATAACTTAATTTAATTTATAATCATAATCCAATAAAACGACCAAAAATTTGAACTCTATTATAAATAAATGTAAGCTCTACTACTTCTAACCTACCCTTTGTTTAGATTGTTTGTAGAATTCTTTCTGACTTATTTGTATATATATAAGGTTAGGGATTGGATATTTGTATTATTATGGTAATTTTTATAAATTTTATGAATTAGAGAAGTGCTAAAGAAAACAAAATAAATTTTGTATCGTATTTTTAAATTAAATATGTTATATAATCAAAATTAGTTTAATATTTAAAAAATTATAAAATTTTAACGCATGATATGAGATCTCAACACCAATTTTTAGCTGGAGTTTCTCATGTTAAGCTCGTGCCAAACTTAGATGATAAGATCATGACTCAGGAGGAATGGATGTCTTATATGAGATTGTGTGGTGGAGCCAACCGCGCATGCATGACGTCCTAGCTTGACTTTGCTTCTGCTCTTTGTTCGGTCTACTTTCCTTTTCCAAGGTGGTTAAGTTTTTGTTATTTTGCTAACAATAATTCATAGATCTGTGTGAATTGTATCCGTTAAGAATGGTCTCGTCATACGGCTTGGGAAGCTTGCACGTTGTGGCTTTTTGTCCCCATGAAAAGAACAAAAACTGTTTTTACTATCTAAAAGGACATCAACCAAACATTTATATAGAGAACGGTAAAGATGGCAGAAAGGTTTGGTTTAATTTAATATAATTTAAAGTTAATAAATTAAAATCGAGTTGATCAAATTTTGAATTTAAAAATAATTTAAAATCTAATTTTTATTAATTAATTATATTAAAAATAATATCATTTAAACAAATTGAAATTGAGCTTAAACTTTCTCTAACTTAATCAACTTGATTCATCATCTGTCAAGAAATGATGCTCTTAGGACAGGGGGGTTTGGCTTGGAGACCTCGAATAAAGTGCTGAGCACAACACGAGAGACAAATTGCATAGATCCATAAGGATGGATGATGTGTTGAGTAAACAGAATCAGCTACTCGCCCTTTTAAGAGCTTTAATTACCCAGGTGGCAAACTTTGAGCCTCTCCTTAGATGCCTCTGACATGGACTTTTAACTTCGGCCAGATCAGATTGATGATATGAAATGGGTCCAAGGATGAAAGAAGCAAAGGGTTGTCTGAGGCCCAGATATGTTAGCTCTTGGGCTGCATTATGTACTGATAGGATAGGATAGGATGGGATAGGATAGGGCATTTCTCATCCATTTATACTCGAATTCTTACAATTAGAGGAAGGGAAGGTGTCAATAAAAAATGAAAATTCTTTTTCATTTGATGTTTAATAATTTTAAAAAATATTTTTTTTCATGTAATTAAATGTCTTTTAATGGACGAAAATGATCCATTTTAAGGTTTTGAATCAATTCAACTTTACACAGTCAATTAGATTCGTTTCTTGTCGTTAATATACCTTTACCTTTACATCGTTAGAAAACACCTTATGCCAGTTGAAAGGAATTTGCTGTGTAGACGTGCAACAGTTTCTTACTCTCGAGATTTACAAAGTTGGCTTTAATTTAAGCGATTGCGTATAGAAAGTAATCGCATGGAGTTCAGTGGTGAGGGCTCAGGCGCAACGTGGCTTGTTCCTCTGTCAAATTCCGTTAGTTGGTCCTCTCTCAAGTCTGCGTCAACCAAAAGAACCTAATGCTTCATGCCACGAGGGGTTGCACCTGCCTCTCCACGTTCTCTCACCCGAAGAATGATTTGCATTGGAGAGCTCTGTTGTTGCAGAACACAAATTGTAATAAGTTCTCAGGGCTAGAAGATAAAAAATATCCCTTATACTTCAGAAATTTTTGAAAAAAACTTTATAGTCTAGAATTTTTGGAAAAAAAATCCCTCTTATTTCACATTCACTGGAAAAATCTTCGTTAAAAAATTTAACGGAAGTTGTACCGTGGCAATGTTAAGCTACGTTGAATAATTAAAATATGCTGATGTGAGAATGTTAGACCATATGTACCAATATTTGACCGAAAAATCCATCCCGCCCTAAGGCTATGTTTAGTTGATGGTTTATTAATGGAATAAGATGGAATGTAATATTATTCTATCGTTTGAGATGAGGGTTTATAAAGGAATGAAATGGAATGGAATAGAAATGGAGGGTTTCATATTACATCTCATTTCATCCTAATCTGTAAAAATAAGAAACTTCCGATTTGGAAGGTTTAGGATAGAATGTAAAATGATAAACGACTTTTCACTATATTACATTATAAACCCTTCTTCCAAAGAACATTATACTATATTATATTATGAACTTTTTCATTCCTCCCAAACAACAATTTTTTAATGTTACATCTATTTACATTCCATTCCATTATAAACCATTCCATTCCTTTAAAACCTTATGTCTAATCAAACATAGCCTAATTGTCCTAACTTAACCCAATCTGTCTAACTAATATGTCCAACCCACTAGTCTATTTCCCCTAAATCGCTAAACTAAACAGATGAACCACAATTAAACTTAGACAATTCCAGGCGAGGACGAGGGATGTAGGTGGAAACGACGATGACGTAAGCGATAGGGACGTAGGTGGTAGGTCATTTAATAGTTTGCTTAATGTCTTTGGGAGTATAATTGATGGGAAAGGGTTGAATCGTTTTTTAGTTATTTTGAAAGTGTGGGTATGTCTCCGAACTTACAGACTTATAATGTTTTGATTAAGATTATGTATAAGAAGAAGCAATTTGATAAGGCAAAAGGGTTGTTGAAGTGGTTGTGGGAGAAAGATTTAAGGCTTGATGTTTATAGTTAGGATTAATGGAATGGTGAAAAGTGGGTGTATGGTGGATGCATTAGAGGTGTTTGATGAAATGCCAGTAAAAGTATTGTATCTGACATAGCGTGTTATAATATGATGATTGACGGGTTCTTTTACAAGAGGGGAATTGTTGAGGGGAATGAGATCTGAGAGAGGTTGGTAGAAGCGTCTTCGATTTACCCTAATGTGATTACATATAATGTGATGATCAATGGGTTTAAGGAAATGGGCATGTAAGTTGAGGAAAGCAAGATTTTAGAAGCGTTAAGGATATGTGCATCCAATAAGTTGATCGAGGTTGATGCATGATTCATATTCATTATTTAAGAAGGGAAAGTTTCATGTCCCAATTGAATAGGCCAACTGTTTAGTTAAACAGAAAGAGGATGAAAAAGAATGTACATATTTTCCATTTATTAGTAGGCTCTCTCTAAGTTAGTGAGCAAGGGAAACATTAATTTTATTTATTCCTCTTTGATTTTATGTTGGCTGTGTTGTTAGTTGTTGTTTGAAATTGCAACAACAAACCTTACCTTATATTTATTTGATATGGATGCAACTTACTCATCCTACAGTATTTTGAGCAACAATTCTAGTTTTTATTTGGTCATAGTTTAATTTCTGCCACCGTCTCACTCTTAAACATTTACTTTATGTTGATTCCTTCAAGCGTAACGCTTGATTCTTTCCTATATCAGTGTAAAAAAAGTTTGATGCGTATTCTTAATTCTTTCCTTCCTGATTCCTGAGAATATGAATTAGGGTAACTTGAATTTTTGGCAAAGTGTCGTTTATGTTCCATTTTCAACTAAGTACATTAGTTATTGGTAAATAGTCTTGTTTTTGGATAAGTACACTATTTATTTAGCTTGAATTATTTTATATTATTTTAGCTTGAATGTGCGACTAATTGCATCATTTTATATTATTTAGCTTGAATCATCTAACTTTCCTGCATTGGGATCATGTCCAATCATTTAATAGGTTAAGAATACTCAAGATCCAACTTCTATGAAAGTGATGGGCGTCTTTGCCTTCTTGCACTAACATATATCCTTCCAACATTTTACCTTCTTGCTTTAACCTTTGCACACAATTAATTTCAAGAGATCAACGACAAATTAAAGAATCGACGAGATGACTTATTTTTAAGGAGGCTATTAATTTGTTGTTGGATCATATTTATTATAATTATTGGGTTTTACTTAGCAATGTACTTGTTACAAGAAATATATTTATCCTGTTAATGTATTGATTAATATTAAATATTTTTGCATATTAATGTATTAGTATTATCTTATTTGGAAAGGGCTACGAAGTTATTTATCACCAATTAAGGATAAACACAAATCTAAAAACAAAGTAATAGGAAATGATATCTTTATCACCATAATAAACATATAAGAAGTAAGATTGTAAAAGACAAATCATTAATAAGTTGGACAAGTATCACATAAAGTAAACAACTATAATTTCCATATATAAACATATATATTGTTTAAAGCATATATATACACCATAATTCATCATCCAAATAAGATCTACATATAAAAATAAAGATCCAGAATAAACATCATAAAAAGAACTTAGCCTTCGTATACACGAGTATATCCAAAATACAAAATAAGGTCCATATATGTGAGTTTATCTATATCCAAAATAAGCTCCATATACATGAGTATGTAGTCTCAATGTCCATATATTAAAAAAAAGACGATTTCTTCTTCTTTTCCTCTTTATCGATTATGCTAGTTCTTGTGCCAATTGGTGTCATGTATTCAATTAGAACATGTTCTTGAATTGTGACCATATTGCTTGCATATTTTGCATGACATCTGAAGTCCTTTCCAAATAACTTTAGTTCTGCTCCTCTCCTACCTCCTTGCACTTTGAATTTTTTTGTCTTTTAACCCTTCTCAAGTATTATGGTAGAAGGATTTTAGAACCATGAAACTTGAGAGGGGGTTGGCCACAAATCCTTACAAAGAATTGGAAATTTTTGATATGTGTAAACAACTTTAAATGTTTTATTACTATACATCAAACCCATATAATCTTATAGTTTGGCACCATTGTGTCTGATTACAGTATAAACATATTGGCAAGGAATTCCACTTAAATACTATCCCCTGCATATGCAACTCCTGTTGGCTAAATTAACAATATGTTAGTCAAAATTCATATGCTCTACTTTAAACAATCTCCCACCACTGAAGTATGACATCTCTTTATTGGAAAGTTTAAACTTCTCTAAGGGTTTTCTAGATACTAGGACAAATAGATTCATTAAGTTTCTCTATCTCCTCCTTTTTCTTATTAAATCTCTTCATCATTGCTCTTTTAATCATCTCAAGCATTACGATGATCAGTTTGTCCCTAGCATATTTGATGTAAGCATTGAAGCTTTCACAATGATTGTTCGGCAATATGTTACATGTAAGCTCTTCATTATGAATGTGCCTACACCATCTACAGATTGGCATGTTGTCCAATCAATCATAGATCAACTTGTCAATACCTTCTAATTGCTTCATATACCTATTTAAGGAAAAAATGAACTCTAGTATGACTTAAATAACCACATATATTGAAGTTTAAGTGTTATCCAAAATTAAACAATCATATACCTTTCCAATTCATTGAAGGTATATGCTTTAGCCTGCACTCCACACTATATTTTTTATAACCTTTTTAGTCTTAAATTCAGCTTAAAGGTTAGCATATATGTGTTACACAATATCTATGTTCAACACCAACCATATCAACATTGAACATATGTTCTACATCGTATTTCCATTAATCAACAAGGTATGTTAACTATAAATGAATGTTTATAAGATAACAAACCAATAACAAAATTTCAACATTGAACACATGTTCTACATCGTATTTCCATTAATCAACAAGGTATGTTAACTATAAATGAATGTTTATAAGATAAGAAACCAATAACAAAATTTTACTTTTTGTCGATCAAAAATGAAAACCTAATTATCGTCCTAATAGTGTTTGATTTCTTTTTGTAAACATTCAAGAAACTATTTCCATGATACTTGAGTCTCTATTCTAATCACAACCTACACGATCAAAAAAATGTTGTTATTTACATCCAATCCACTAGCCAAAACCAATTACCCTTCATGCTTGCCCTTCAAGTGACAATCATCGACACATATTATAATCCTACAATTAGCCAACCCTTTTTACAAGCACAGACACACACACAGACACACACACACACACACACACACGAAATCAAAACTATCTTGTGGATACTTGGTTATAAAAGTACTACCCAAATTATACTTTAATATAGCTAACCTATAGCTCCTTAAATTTTGAAATTGCTTTCCCTCTTCACCCACCAAAAGTTCTAATGCAAAGTTCTTCTCTCTATATGCCTTTTTGTTTGTAATCTCACTATTAAAGTCCCTTAAAAGTGCGCCTTTAAGCTTTTTAACTTCTCAAATAGGACAATCTTTAAAATATGAGAGATATTTCTTTGCAATCCATAGCACCTTATATTTTTTATTCTATTATTTTCTACCACACTCATGGTTAGATTGAAATGTTGTCCCATGTTATATTGGAGAAGCATGTATTCTCTATCCACAACCATTTTTACATATAGTAGTTATTTTATAACTCTCATTGTTGATAGATATATAATCAAAACCTTTGTTAATAGTATATTGCGCTAGAGCTTGCTTAAATGCCTTCATTGAATTAAATAACATACCAACCTTTAAATCAATTAGCCTTAGCATATCATTATATACATTAAAACTTAGGCCTTCATCTCCCTTCTTCATCTAAATTGGCATCCATGCTCCTAAGCTCATTAGAATCTTCATATACTGAATTTGTATCTATATTCTATATCTGGTATATTGTTTGTTGTGTTTCTTTTACACCATCATAAACAGCCTTTTTCACAACCTCTTCATCACCTCCCTTATCAAATCTATCATTGTAATTAGCTGAACTGGAATCATAGAGTCACTAACTTCCTTCCTCACCCTCATATGCTAGATCATCAAATTCACTAAATTCTCCTTCATTGCACTCATTTATGTCAGGCTATTTCCCCCCCCTAGAAGTAGGTTGATCAACCTTAATGACCTTACAATCAACTAGTTCACCATCTTTTAAACACCTTTTCTTATCTCTCAATAAGAGACACACAACCCTATCAAAAACAATCCTCCATAATCTCATAGCATTTTAATTACATTAATCATAACGATTATGTCATCATCACTTCTTAATTCTCTAATTCCATCCTCGAAAGACTCATTATAAAAATTATAACTAAAAACTCCAACCTCTATATATCGCAAGTCCCTTGTTGTGTATATGAATTGAAACATGGTCAAATAATCCAGCTCTACTTTAAAATTATACATTTCTCCTCCTTCATAATGCATGGTTAGGGTAAAATTGAAGGTCCCACTATACCAAAACTGAAACTCAATCCTAAGGTGTACCACATAAGAAAGATAAACAAACAAAAAAATAAGTTATAAAGTATTTAATTAAAACATGTTCTTTAATTCCAGGAAATAAAACATATGTACCTTTCATAATTTTTTCAACTCTATCTCTTTCAGGATTCATTTTCCTAAGGTTTATTTCAAACCCTAACTCGTAAGCATCAATGTTATGAAATAATGAAAGAGCCTATATACACAAACATATTATAGAAGCTTGAAATAATGAAAGAGTCTACATACTCAAAAACATATTTTATAAAGCTTGAAATAATGGAAGAGCCTACACACACCACATACTAAGCATCTAAATGAAAGTAAGCTTTATGTTTAACAAAGCTTTTTTCTTTCCTTCTTCTAATTGTATCTTTATATGGCAATTTATCCAAGCTAATTACTTCAAGGAAACAAAAAATAAGTTTAACCACCGATAATTAGTCAGTGTAATATTCATGAAATATTATGTTATAATCATTTTCATCCTTGTTGGTTAGACACCTTAAGCTATATTAGGTTCATTTGCTAATTGTTACACTATATTAAGATCTTACTATATTTTAATATAATTACTAATATTCAGATCATGTTATAATATATAAGGGTGAAAGACAATTTAATAATGCAGGACATACCAAGAAAGAACTAACAAACAAATTTCATACTTAGGACCAAATTATATCGAATTCTGCCTACAAGATTGATGTTGAAACCGGTGAAAGAATATAATTTAAAGGACTTGGTTAATATGGTAGACCTGACAAAAATTTCAGACACAAATAGTTGCAAATCTAAAATGCAAATCTCTTGCTTCTTTCCATTTAACTTTTGGCTTTTAGTTTTTCATTCTTAACATGGCATGCAAAAATGAGGGCCTAAATTATAGTAGAGTAACAATGACTTTAAAAAATTTTCAACTGACTAACTTGAAAGACAACATTAATGCTCTTTAAAATCTTAAAGAATTCATTTGTTGAATATAATCATATCAAAGAATCTAGATACAACTCTTTAAGCATATATAATGGTATGTCACACAAGATAACTCCACAAATCATGATATATTATATAAGAGTGAAAGACGAACATAAATTGACATTAATGAGAAGTAAAATCGTAAAACAAGGAGAACTATTTTATGATATACATAAAAAGAAACAATTAAGAAAATAAGATAAGAATTAAAAAAATGACATTTAAATAAAAATAAAAATATTCAAAATGTAATTTTACAACTTAGGAACTATTCAGCCTATTAAGAGAAATAGGAAAAAAAAAAGCTTTAGAATGCAAGAACATCTACAAAGAAGAATGTAAATATTCACTAGATCACTAAGAAGACATGACGGATGACTGAAGCTTTCAGTGCCCAACACAATTTAACCTGGCCATACTAAATAAGAATATAATAAAGCACTAGATGATCTCCACATGAATATAATAATTTCAATTTCTTGAGATTTTTGCAGCTCCTCCATAACCATCCGAATCCCAAATTATCCCCTCGAATTCCAAATAAACAAAGACTCTCCAACTCTAATTCTACATTGGGCTCATCAACTAAAAACAAAATATATTCACTATTGGCATTCAATTCATCCTTAACTTCACTGCTATTATTCATATAGATAAAGAACTCCTTCAAACACGAAAAAGACACAATCTAGTCAAAAAGAGAGGCCTTAAAAGAGAGACAGTAAGAGAAGCGAGAAGACTACACGAATTTGACAAAGAAAGTAGAAATCACCAATGCATTAATCACATTAAGAAATTATTATTGGTTCACTTAATTTTGGATTCTAATTATTTCAACTGCTTGTGATGATACCATTTTACTAAGTTTTTTTTGCATACCATATAAGGGAATATGGTGATTGATGAAGTTGGAAGTTATCATATGAAAGGAACCATAAAAGAAAAGGGACCAAGAATTACCTCTGTGTCTATTGCTTGCGTCCTTACTGCTTGCCATCTTTGCTGTCGCCTGCGTCCCTACTGCTGGTGTCGCTGCCACTTCCACTTACATCCCTTGCCACTACCTGGAATTGTCTGAGTTTGAATGTAGTTCGTCTGTTTAGTCTAGGAATTTGAAGGAAACAAACAGGTGGGCTGGAAATGTTAGTTAAATGAGTTAGGTTGAGTAAGTTAAGGTGGGTTGGGTTTTTGGGCCAGACAATTGATATATGTGACCTAATATTGCTACATTAGCATGTTTTGATTGGTCTACGTAGCTTAATATTTAAGAATTTTGACGGAAGTCAACCATAAGGAATTTTTCGGTGAATGTGAAACAAGAGGAACCTTTTTGGAGAATTTTAAACTACATAGATTTTTTTATTTAATTTCTTTAACTATAAGGGATGTTTTTATCTTTTACCCTAAGGTTATGTTTGATTAGGTGGTTATTAATAAAATGGAATGGAATGTAATATTATTTTATCATTTGAGAGGAAAGTTTAAAACATAATATAATAGAATATGATAGAAGAGGAGGGTTTCATATTACATCTCATTTTATCTTAACCAATAAAAATAAGTTATCATCAATTTGAAGAGTTTATGACGAAATATAAAATGATAAACAAAATTTTATTATATTATATTTTAAATCCTTCCTTCAAATAACATTTTACTATATCATATTATAAACTCTTCCATCATTTCTAAATAATAATATTTTAATATCATATTTATTTATTATATCTATTTACAACCTATTCTATTATAAAACATTATATTCCGTTCCGTTTTAATCCGTTCAAAAAAAAAACTTATTTTCAATCCAACATACCCTACGTTCTTGGGCATTTATACTCTTCCTTTGACCTGAATCCTGCTTTGGTAGGACTACTTTAATGGAGATTTTATTTAAAGAGAAAGAGAGAAAGTGGAATTTTAGTAGTTTGTCACGGGGCAGTTCTAAGTGCTTACCGAGTCGTGTGCATTAGCATATTTGATTTCTAGGTCGCCAACCCAGGAACGTGGTGGCTTTCGGTTCAATAAAACCTCCCAGTTTCGCCCATTCTACACGTTTTTTGGGTCTCCTTTTCGGCTTTTCGTACAACTGATTCTCTCTCCCTGAAATAAGCGCTTTATTAACTAATCCACTATCTAAGCCTAGAGATAGAGAGTTGACGAGAGTGATGTGGCGGTGCGTGGCTCGTGGCCTCCGTGTTCCTTCTTCTTCTTCCAAGAGATGGATCGCTAATGACTCTGTTAGATCTCACATTTCCAGATTTTTCTCGACCGATTCGGTAAGTGTCAGCCTCTTTTTTGTTACTCTACTATTTTCTGTTCGCGTTTTCACTTTTTTGTCGGTTTAATAGATTTCGTGTTCTCTTTCAATTTTCTGAAGTAGCAGTAGCAGTTGCTAGTTGCTAGTTGATAATTTCTCTCTTTGTTTTATAATAAAGGATCTTATCAGGTACCAGTGGCTTTTCTTTGCTTTTTTTTTTTGCCATTTCTATTGCTAGTTGCTCAGGTCGGCGTTGCCGTTATGTGTTCACACGCAGTTTTTCATTTTCTAAAAGTCTCTGTTTGGAGGCTGAGAAAGCGAATTAGACTCGATTTAATGTAGAAAATGGAGATATTCAATTTAACGAAGTCGATGCAGTTTGTTCTAAGTATCAGTTTGAGGTTAGTGGCTCTATTAATGAGGAAGTTTTTAAAATAACTAAAAACTGCTATGGTATCTAAATTGTTGAAGTTTGTATCAGCGAAAACTTTTCCTATCATTGTTTTCTCGATTTGTAAAGTTGGAACATTGTGCTCTTCTCTTAATTATATTTTAGGTGTTGTTCTTCGCCATTTCTTCTTTGTTCTGTTCAATCCATTAGCATATATTTGTGGGCGCATAACTTTTCCTGTACTTCCAATTGAGAATATAGTTTACCTTTGCAAACAGTGTTTGGTATTGATGTTTGCAATGATTTTGTGGCAGACTGGTGGGAGATCCTCATATACGATTGTTGATCATACATATGATGCAGTTGTGGTAGGAGCTGGTGGTGCTGGACTGAGGGCTGCCATTGGACTCTCAGAACATGGATTCAGAACCGCTTGCATTACCAAGCTTTTCCCAACCCGTTCTCACACCGTTGCAGCACAGGTATATTTCATGTTAGATTGGAGTATTTTGATCGAATGATGCTACAAGTATTTGTTTTCCATATGGATATAGCATATTTTTCCAAACTTGCATTGAATTTTGATCCTGAAAGAAGGGAAATGAATGAATGTGACAAGTAAAAGAAACATCCTTTTGAGAAATTCATTGAGGTTCTTGATGTGCTGGAGTCATCTTTCTCTTTCAAGAAATATTTATGTCGGGAGTAATTCATTTTGGAGCAATTGGGTGTTGTGGATAGGAATCCTGGGAGCATGTTTGTCCTTTGTGCTTAATATGATTATTAACTGGGCATGAATGATAATTATTTCTGTATAACTTTGTAGTGAAGGATTCAGCCTTTTGAATTTTTGTAGTTATTGGAGACATAACTGGTGTAATGCTCAATGGATAGGAGAACTGTACAAGTTTCCATCTTCTTTGGATAGAAATTTTGTTGACATGCAATTCTGTATCTGGCAGGGTGGTATTAATGCTGCTCTAGGAAATATGACAGAAGATGATTGGAGGTGGCACATGTATGACACTGTTAAAGGAAGTGACTGGTTAGGTGTGCTTCTTGCTCTGCTCTTGGATTATGTGCTCCTTATCTGGTCTATATTACCTAGTGTTTTGAAGACATGTTATTCTAAAACATGTAGACCATCTAACAGAAGGTTTATTGCATTCTATGCTTGTTGAACTTGTGCCGGAGAGCAACATGACTGTTTGGATGTTTATAATCATTAAACTTTCTGTAGTTGTGAAGATATAAAAGTGGAGGTGTTACTTTCATTGGAACAACACTTAATTGACCATGTAGCTCAACTTAAATTATGCAGCTGCATGTTTGCAATTTTACCATATTACTATTCTTTCTTAATGTCACAACTCACAACTCATTGCTTGGGCATTAATCTTGAGGATTTTTCTACAGGTGATCAGGATGCTATACAATACATGTGCAGGGAGGCACCAAAAGCAGTTATTGAACTTGAGAACTATGGGTTACCATTTTCTCGAACGGAAGACGGAAAAATTTATCAGCGTGCATTTGGTGGTCAAAGTCTAGATTTTGGAAAAGGTAAGAACTAATACATTAAATTCGGAAATCAAATAATCAGATGATAGGTTTTCACCAGTAATTTTCTGTATTTGGTTCTTGGTTGCAATTGCCGTAGGTGGCCAAGCGTATCGTTGTGCATGTGCTGCTGACAGAACTGGGCATGCTCTTCTACATACTCTCTATGGCCAAGCTATGAAACATAATACACAGTTCTTTGTTGAATATTTTGCCTTGGATCTACTGATGAACAATGATGGTATGTTCCAAATCAAGCTTATAATTGTTTTTGGCAGTTATCTTTTTTGTACTTCACTCTAATTGATGGAAGTTATACATTGGCCCCACTAGAGATATAGATCTATAACAGGCAGAATTTAAAGGTTTTGAGGATTTTCTCTTTCCTATTGGACCGTACGGCTACTTAAGCTTTCAGACTTTTTTGCTGTGAAATTGCTCCACGTATTTTACTTGCACCATATGCCAAAAGTATATACTCACTAGTGCATCAGTTGTGAGTTTCTACTGAGATGAAGACCTTTCCATTCTAAGGGTCTGCTAGTTAGTTGTCTAGCAGTATTCATTGTTCATGTCATGGTATGCCAGTCATATCCAAGAGATGGCGTGGTTACTGGCACTTGTGCTAATCCAAATTAACAGCATTTATCTACTTGTTGTGAGCTTCTAGTAAGATGCAGATTTTTACTTTAGGGTCTGCTAGCTAGTTGTCTTGCTGTATTCATTGTTCATATCATGGTATGCTAGTCATATCCAAGACATGGTGTGGTTACTGGCCACTTATGCTAATCTAAATTGACTCAGTTATCTACTTCTACATTACAAATGCTGTTTTTGGAAGACAGTTGTGAATGTGAAAAAATTCTTGATATCCAATATTCAGGTAGTTGCCAAGGAGTAATTGCAATGAATATGGAGGATGGAACATTACATCGAATACGTGCTGCTTCAACAATTCTGGCCACAGGGGTATAGTTTTTTTTTTTTTTGGGTTAATGGATGTGTCTTATCTCAAGTAGTACTGGAATTAAATTGTGTCATTTTAGTGTATCTATCTGTCTTTTACATGTTTGTTTCTTTTAGGGCTACGGCAGGGCATATTTTTCTGCAACCTCTGCTCATACATGCACTGGAGATGGCAATGCTATGGTTGCAAGGGCTGGGGTTCCACTCCAGGTTGGTTTTATTTCTTGATCCTGAAATGTTTATATGGAATTGTCTTCTTGTTTACACAAAAATACATGAACATTTATGGACACAATATCTTCTCCAGGATCTTGAGTTTGTTCAATTCCATCCTACTGGCATATATGGTGCTGGATGTCTCATTACTGAAGGTAAGAGCTTTTTGAAGTTGATATGTGTTTTCTTCTTTGCTTATATGCTAATCAAACCATATGATCTTTTGGTGTCCTGTTCAGATTAGACCATACTGAGTTGCAACTCTTTAGTTGTTTTTCTGGTGTACTTAGGTTAGTTTGATTAAGGTGATAAGAAAAATTTGTATTCCAAATCTTTATCTGCTTTTGTAGGATCTCGTGGCGAAGGTGGTATTCTTAGGAATAGTGAAGGTGAACGGTTTATGGAAAGATATGCACCTACTGCAAAGGATCTTGCTTCACGAGATGTTGTTTCCAGGTCTATGACGATAGAAATTCGGGAGGGTCGTGGTGTAGGTATGATTGGTTCCCATATTTAGATAATTCATGTAACTAGAAGATGAGTATTTACTTATTCACCAATCCTTGAGCTAAATAATGGTCCTGTGAAGAAATTGTGTCTGAAGTTCCTCAGAACTGTACATAGTTTCTGGCATGTTCCAGAAGAGTATTTTGTTTTGCTATTATATGAGGATAGGTAATGAGAGTTACCTATATATTTTGTCCTTACTAATGCTATCACTATCCACAAAATTTTGAGAGGTTTTACCTTCTAATTTTACTTCAACACTTCTGTTTTATGATTTGATTGAGTTATTAATATCTTGCAGGACCTTTGAAGGATCACATATATTTACACTTAAATCACTTGCCACCAGAAGTACTAAAGGAGAGGCTTCCTGGTATCTCTGAAACTGCTGCCATTTTTGCTGGTGTTGATGTGACAAAGGAACCCATTCCTGTCTTACCTACTGTGCATTACAACATGGGTGGAATACCTACAAATTATCATGGAGAGGTCAGATTTTGCATATGTTGGGTTCTTTTATCATGATTAACTGTGTCATAAAACAAGTATAGGAAGCTAAAACGTCACTTAATACATTACTATGGTGAACGTGTGATTGAATATTCGGTTACTATGGTGAATGTGTGATTGAATATTCGGCTAATTTTCAAAAGATTGTTTTTCAAAGAAATTGACAAATAAACAGCAACTAGACAAGGCAGTTACATTTGGGTGACCATGGAGTATAATTTTCATCTCATTTCATGGTGCTTATGCCATACAAGACTCATCTCACAATCTTGGAATCTTGCTTTCTGATTTCATATTGAAAATTATTGTTCAGGTAGTTACTGTCAAAGGCAATGATCCAGATGTTGTTGTTCCTGGACTTATGGCTGCTGGGGAGGCAGCCTGTGCATCAGTTCATGGTGCCAATCGCCTTGGTGCAAATTCTCTTCTTGACATTGTAGTTTTTGGTCGAGCTTGTGCTAATAGAGTAGCAGAGATCCATAGACCAGGCAAGTTGATTGTTTAATTGTGGCTAATTGAGGGTTACCATTTATGTGTGAGCAATGAGGGCCCTGATCCGTAGTTGATCAGAACAGCTGTAGACATCTATATGATATTAACCGATAGAGAGTTAAAGTCCTTACTGCTTTAATATGATTGAAAAGCCTATGCTTCTTATCTTGCAGGAGAAAATCAGAAGCCTTTAGAAAAGGATGCTGGGGAGAAGACAATTGCGTGGCTTGATAAACTAAGAAATTCAAATGGATCATTGCCTACATCACAAATCCGATTGAAAATGCAGAAAGTAATGCAAAATAATGCTGCCGTGTTCCGTACACAGGAAACATTGGAAGAAGGTACCCTAACTTACAGCCAGTTATGCTTCATATTCCTCGAAATCACAACCATGTGGTTTTCATTATTATTGTATGCCTAATTTTCTTCTCCATTCTCCTTTGCTTTATTTCTCTCTTTCTTTTTTTTTTGGGGTTATTTTGGCTGGACAGAAGATTGGGACAGGTGGGTATTGAATAAGGGGTTGCCTTTCTATTACAGTCAATAAGTATTTAGTAGCATGGAGGCAATGTAGAACATTCTTGACAATTTGTATTGATTGTATCTAATATATACCTGTCCTTGTCACTGTCTTTGCTACTTGTTTAGGATGCCAGCTGATTGACAAGGCATGGGAGAGCTTTCATGATGTAAAATTGAAAGACCGAAGTTTAATATGGTATGCTACTTGTGAGAATGTCAAGTCCTCAAATTATTGGATTATTATTTTCTTCAAGCTTAAATTTTGATGAATTATGGTAGGAACTCTGATTTGATCGAGACAATTGAGTTGGAAAACCTTTTGATAAATGCATGTATCACTATGCATTCTGCCGAAGCCCGTAAAGAAAGCAGAGGAGCACATGCTCGCGAAGACTTCACGGTTTGTATTAGTTCTGCTATCAGTTGATTGTTCTGTTTTATTGCCTGTTTTCATCTTATTTACGAAATAAGATGGTTAATTATCGCAGAAAAGAGATGACGAGAACTGGATGAAACACACATTAGGGTAAGTCCTTTTGGGATGAAATATTAGTGATATGGACATTAGTCTCCCTAGTTGATTCTTGTGGGTGTTTCCTAAAGTGTTATGTGTTGTGTTTGTTGTTAGCCAATTGGTAAATTTTGGATTCAGTATTTTCACTTGCATTTTGCAGATACTGGGAGAACGAGAAAGTTCGTCTTGATTACAGGCCAGTTCACATGAACACCTTAGATGATGAGATTGAATCATTCCCACCTAAGGCCCGTGTCTATTAATGCCGTTAAATTTTAAATATTGGCATTTGCAGATTATCTGATAATAAGAAACAAGCGGATGCAATAAATTGGTTGTATGCAATGCAATGCAAGACATTTTGACGATCTTGTAGCATCGGGAAATGTTAATATTCCAAGATTCTACAGTTAAACTGTGGATTTTGTATTTATATATAACCATTTGTTGTTTGCTTTCGTGGCCGTTCTCTTGTCTGTGTCAGCAATACCATTAATATGATATATGATTTACTGGTTGAGGGTAGCAATCGTCCTTCCAAAAAAACTCGATAATTTAAGAGCAACACGTTGTCCCATAATCGAACTTGTAAGTCGAAACCTCGTTTGTTCCTTGATAAGTTCAAAAACAAAAGTCAATTCTTATAATTTTATTAATTACGAAAATAAGAAGAAAGGAAAATAAAAAAATATAATTTAAAATTTCAATTAAAGATTTCTTTTACTGAATTTAAAAATCAAAACAAATAGTTACTACAGAATCCAACTACGCCCTTTGATTATCTGCCCTGTCATCCATTTTTTTGTACGTTGGGCTCTGGATGCTAAAAATAGTGACATGAAAGACGATTCCTATAGCTGGGTGCGTTTTTTAACACTGTCACTGACCATGAGCATTCCAGGGGTTAATGACAAGCAAGGTCTTCGCCTATTTACGTTGAAAATGGAGTTAGTAATACAGTGGGACTGAAGCTATGATTTCTTTTTATCTCGCCCTCGTTTTATATTTCAGTCTAAAGCTAAACGGATGAAAACGGATATAAACATCACTTTCAGGGGAAGAAAAAGAAGCCAATCACCCACACAACTGGATGGCGTGGATTTACACGCATTAGTGTATTGTCTAGTACTTAGGATTATTGTCTGTGATGACTAGTGGACTGTGTCTGTTGTTTTCTAACATCTACCGACTCTTAAGAAAAAGCGATGAGGAGGTTACTCGATTAGTAAAAGTGACTGCCTACCACCAAATTCTAACGTCTATCTTACACCCTCTGAAGTCCAAGATTGGGTACATATGGAAAAGCCACCCAAAGCAACCAACTTTTGATCGAACAGTTCCACAAAAGCAGTGCTTCCATTATGCTATTATAACAATATCTATTTTGAATTCAAACATCACCTCATTGCAAGTTCGACAGGAAATCAACCATTGCTAATTGCCTTCCTTGAAGAGCATAGTAATAGATTGGTTGTATATTTGATGGCATCATAGTTATTACGTATCTGGTTTTTTTTTTTAAAGGGAGAACTTGCAATTATTATCTCTTAAATGCATTACCATTAAATTTTCAATGTACACAATTGTAGAAATAGATAATAAAAAAATGTAGAAATACTCTCTACATTTTTGTGTACATATAATGTGATATACATCCATTTATTTATACACTCTAAATGTTTCTAACTAAAGTAACAAATCAACACAATAATTCACAGTATTAATGTACATAATTTTAGAAGAAAATAAAGAATAATTACAGTAGATAGTTGACTGAATGAAGATTACGTGAATATATGTTAATATAAGTTACTAACAATTATTTATAAATTACTCAATAATTAGACAAACAATTGATTCAAAGTCATACCATGCGTTTAATCCAAGACAACCAAATTAAAAAACCAATACTTCAACTGTTGGAGATTCGATGATGAGTCTACCATTTAAGCCATCTTAAAAGACATTGTAATAAGATTAAAGATGTATGGTCTCTCAAAGTTTATAGGATCATACAGTCAGTCTCTTGCACTGAGTTAATGATTGCTTCAGACTCGTTACCAAGAAAAAAAAAGAACAAAAAACGCTTCAGGCTCAGAAAAATTAAAGCTTAAATAGAAATTCTGAATTTTTCTTTGCAATTTCTGATTTCATGTTCCTACAAGAGCTAGTAAATATCCATATACTGTTTTCTGATAGAAAGTGAATGTTTTGCTTTTAAACGATTTATCCTGATATTTTGCAGTTGGGTTAAATCCCTCGTTTGCAGAGAAGTTTCAGGTGCTTCTTGAGTTCCTGAATCCTGCTCGCAAAGGACTTATGATACAGACTAGAATGGCTTTATTTAGCTGTTTTTTTATTCAACTTTAACATTTAATTTTGTTCAAATGATGTCCTTCTAGGTCTATAGAAGAACGAGAATTGGAGCAATTCCTTGTCATCAGGCTTGTCGAAGTTTTGCTAGGGTTTTAGCTATGAAAGGTCATCTCTTTGTTATAAGAAATATGACCTGATCTTTCTATCCATATTAAACTTGGTTTACGGTTTTTTTTTATTTAATAGTATATTAAATCTTGACCGTTAATTTAATACTCGATAGAGATATAAAATTTAATGTCAACAAAGAAGTGTATATAAACTAATCTTCTATCTACCCTAATAAAATATGGACAAAACAAACATAGAACGAAGGTATTTGCGTATTAGGTTATCTATCAAGCTATCTGATATAGAAAGAGAGTTTAAAGACAAAAACTAGTTTGTGATCGTTGAAAGTTTTCTTTTTACAACATGACGAATTCCACTAAGTTAAGTAATTTATTCACTTCATCTATGTAGTTATTTTTATATTCAAGATCTGAATAGACATGAATGATTTACGCTGTTTCTCATCAAGGGTCATTCAATTAGTTTTTGATTTCTAAAGCCTTTAAAGTAAATCAATGTTACCATCTTATAGAGAGTGATGTAGGAGTTACAAAAGGTTGGCAATAATGAAAGTGGGGCGCACATACTTACCACGTTGCTTTTGCTTTTTCTAGGGAGCAACTCGTGCGTTCCATTTATTTTGTTCCCTTTTCCTATGGCTGTTTGTTTAATCTTTGGCTTAAGAAAATCTCTTCTATGTTAATTGTCCCTACAATTGTTGCCGCCGACCATCTTCTTCCTGAATAACCATTAATTTCAAGATTTTGATCATGCCTCAGTATTAGATATATCATTTTATAGATAGAGCAGTATGGTTAAAATTAGTTTGTTAGTCACCAAAGCGGCCAAATTAATTTTGAATATGTGGTTATATAATTTATGTATTTTATAAAATGGTATTATGAAAAATTTATTAGTTGATAGAAATTAAGGACTTTATTCAATGGTAAATCAATGTTCTATAACTAATAAATAAAAAGAAGAAAATTGATATGCTCTTATCACATATATACAGTTATCCAAAGATGCTATATGTATTTGATGAAGTTTATTTAATTTTCTTATAAAGTTTAAATAGTGATGATCTGTATTGTTGTGTTACCTAAAGGAAACCTACAATATATTTAATGTATGTGCTTCCTATCTGAACTTGTTAATTAGTGAGCATTTATATATTTGCAGTTGTTAGCTTTCACCCTCAAGCTTCTTTTGTTACCTTGTTCACTTGTATGAATTTCTCTAAATGGAGCAAACAAGTCACTTTCCATTTAGATGCTTTGGATCTTGACTTAGCGCTTTTAGAGGATAAGCTTGTTGACGTTAATGATACTAGTATAGAGGCTAAAAAGGCATACCATAAGGTGTGGGCAAGGTCTAATGGTTATGTTTGAACTTTATGCGAATGAAAATTGCTAGCAACATTAAGTCTTCTCTTCCTAGCATTGAAAATCATAATGCTAAAAATTTTCTTAAGCTTATGGAAGATAAGTTTCGTTTTGCTGATAAGGCACTTTCAGGGACACTTATGGCTGAACTCACGACCATGAAGGTTAATAGTCAAAGAGTATACAACAACATGTCCTTGATATGACTAATATCGCAGCAAGACTTAAGACACTGGATATGTTTATCATGAACTCACTTCCTATTGAATATGGATCGTTCTACATTAATTTTAACACATTAAATGATAAGTGGAATATTGATGAATTGTCCAGTAAGCTTATTCAGAAGGAAGTGAGATTAAAGAAACAAGGAGTTCATTCTAATAACCTAGTGGGTCAAGGAGTTGGAAAGAAACTCAAACCAAAGGCTAAGAATTTTAAGAAGAAAGAACTTGCTAAAGTTCCACAGGTTGCTGATGGTGAAAGGAAGGAACAAAAGTTAGTATCAGAAAGATTTCTTAAAACATAAGGCTTGGTTCGAAAAGAAAGGTATACATTATGTTTTTGTATGCTTTGAATCAAACTAATCTAAAGTTCCTTCTAATACTTGGTGATTTGATTCTGGTGCCACTATTCATGTTTCTAATATTATCTAAGGATTCTTTACAATCCAAACCATAAGCCCAACTAGCAACTTTCTGCTTATAGGGAAACAAATGAAGGCCCCAATTGTAGGTGTAGGAACTTACAGGCTGACATTAGAAACTGGGTTTCACTTGGATATAATGAAAACTCTCTATGTACCTTCAATTTTAGAATTTTAATTTCTATTTCTAGACTTGATGCTAGTGGATATACCTTTAAGGGTGGACATGGTTGTTTCAATTTGTATAAGAATAATTCCTTTATTGGTTATAGAATGCTTATGGATGGTCGTTAAAACTTGACAATGTTTTTTCAGAATCCATATTTATTGTTAATCATAATTTTGGAATGAAAGTAGTTTGGCAAATGAACATTCTGCTTACTTGTGACATAAACGTTTAGGTTATATATCCAAAGAGAGGTTAGAAAGAATAGTAAAGAATGAGATTCTACTGAATCTATATTTTACTGATCTTGGCTTATGTGTGGCATTAAAGGCAAGCAAACCAAACATAGCAAGAAAGGAGCCACGAGAAGCAGTCAGCTTCTTGAAATAATACACACTGAAATTTGTGGACCTTTTGACACTCTGTCCTTTAATGGAGAAAAATATTTCATCACCTTTATAAATGATTTTTCACGGCATAGATATATCTATTTACTGCATGAAAAATCTCAATCTGTAAATAACCTTGAGATGTTTGTAAAAGAGGTTGAGAAGCAATTAGATAGAAAAGTGAAAATTATAAGATTTGATTGAGGTGGTGAGTATTATGAAAAGTATGATGAATCTGGACAGTATCCTGGTCCGTCTACTAAGTTCCTCAAAAGTCATGGTAGATGTGCACAATACACTATACCAGGCACATCGTAACAAAATGGTGTAGTAGAAAGGTGAAATAGAATATTAATGGATATGGTTAGGAGTATGATGAATAATTCCTTATTTCTCAAAGTTTGTGGATGCATGTACTTAAAACTGTTATGTATTTGTTAAATAGGGTTCCTAGTAAGACAGTTCCTAAACCTTCTTTCGAGTTATGGACTGGAAGGAAACCTAGTTTAAGACACCTGCATGTTTAGGGTTGTTGTATATATAATCCACATAAAAGAAAATTGGATTCTCGAACAGTTAGTGATTACTTTACAGGTTACCTAGAGAAATCCAAATGGTACAGGTTTTATTGTCTGAACCACAGTTTTAGAATTGTTGAAACGGCCAATGCAAAATTTTTAGAGAATGGTGAGGTTAGTGGAAGCGTTGAAAATCAAGTTGTGGATATTAATGAAATAGGGCTGATGATCTATTACCCATAAATGTTCTTAAACTCACAACCACAACAAATGTTGCTCCTACTTTAAAAAATCAAAATAATCAAGAACAACATTTGGATAATGAAGAAGCACCCTATGAAGAACCTAACTTACCACCAGCTCATGCAAATGAACCAGCTGGTATAGCTTTACATAAACCTGTAAGAAAGGTTGGCTATTTACGATAATTATGTGATTTATTTGCAAGAGTCGGATTTTAATTGTGGCATTGATAATGATCCTATTTCGTTTTCACAAGCAATAGGTAGTGATAAGTCTAAAAGATGGATAAATGCTATGAAAGAAGAGTTAAAATCAATGGCTCAAAATAATGTCTGGGATCTTATAGACTTGCTGGAAGGTTTGTTAATGGGCATTTTTATATTAATTTTAGATTTATAATTTGCTAAACTCTTGTGTATTTAATATTTAAATTGCACTAATTAAGAGTTATTTGTTTTTAATTTAGGCACATATTGGATGAATAAAAACGTTAACGTTTTTGGAAGATAAGAAGGAGAGTTGTGCATGAGAAAAGAGAGGGACTGGAATTATTCAAGACATAAAAACAAATAGAGAGAGGCGTGGAGATTGAATAGGAAAGAAACAAATAGCAACAACTGTTGGCGGCAGGAAAATATAAAATGAAGAGAGTAAAAGGAGAGTGGCGGCGCAGACAATGAAGGGAAGAAAGCAGATGCAGACAACAAGAAAAACAAAGCAGCGTGAGAAGGGTGGCGTGAAAAGATGACTTGCTGAAAGGAAAGAAAATAAATCAGTTTGTCGGTGGAGAGATTAGTGGCGTGAAAAAAGTGTTGGACCAAAAACGATAAGAGAAAATGAAGACATAAAGATAAAAGGAGACAGCTGGTGGAGAGGGACGCACTCCATTCACGTTACAGAGATAGACCCATAAACGACACTCCTCTCCACTCACACGTGGCACAAGGAAGAGAAAAAGAAAAGAAAGCAGCTGGTGGATAAAAACGTAGCAGCTGGTGGAGAACGAAAAAAAGGCTGGTGGTGGCATAAAAAAATAAAAACGTTGAAGCAGCTGTGTACTCACACATGTAGCTGCTGGTGGTGTAAAGATGTTCAAGTAGCTGGTGGAAGAAAGCAGCTGGGAGATCAAATCACGTTGGCAGCTAGGAGACTCTCCATTCCACACACAATGTTGCAGCTTGTAGCTTGAGAATTGATG
>JANQAP020000570.1:201840-217306 GCA_026874005.2 Erythroxylum coriaceum
AACAATCCTTAATAGGGATTAATAGAGAAATTACATAACAGAAACTTTGAGAACTCTGCTCAAACCTAACCTTTATCTAAGAAATTTGGTTCACTTACTTATTGTCAACTATACTATCTAAAGGTAATTTCTACTTAAAAATAAATATAAGAAAAGTAAGTAATATGTTATATGTTATGAAACTATTTTATTTGAAATAATAGACCTTACTACTTTTCCAAAAAGATTATCATTTAAATTTATTTAATCTTAAGTCAGTCAATAAACCGATGAAGCTTAAATTAAGTAGAAAATATCCTTATCAATCACATCTCATGTGATTTGTAAAACTATTAAGTGATAACTCTTGTAAAAAATATGTCCTATATTTTATTCTTAACCATGCCTCTAAATTCATATGATCACGAGTCACTCATTCAAACCATATAAATTTTGTTAAATAAGAGCTATTAATTTGAGATAAAATGTATTCAGGTTAGAGAAGTCATTAGTCACTCAATAAGTCTTAAAATAAACAAAACTTTAGTTTTATACTTAATAATGAAACGCAACAATCACAATTCCAATATGCACTTACTATTTTAATAAGTGATTTAATTTTAATAGTCTCATCAAATACAACACTGCATGTAAAAATATCATATGTATAAAACATGCAATTTAATATGCACTAAAAATATATCAAACATATAAATAAAATCATACACTTTTTCAAGCAAATATAATAGAATTATATGTACAAAATATCAAGCCTTGTTTGATTCTAGTTATTGATCTTTATAATTTGAGGTAATATTTCTAATTCTTTGGATAATTAAATTAAAAGAAACTTAATTTTCTAAATTAATAAATAAATAACACCTCGCCAAATTTAATCAACACAAATAAATTTTCTAATACATCTAGAAACTGATTATATATTCAAATAAATAAAGAAATAATCTCAAAATAAATAAAATAAAATTTTTATAAATAAATAAAATAAAAATAATAGGAGCCTATTTAGACCTTTTATAAAATATTAAAATAAAAATCACACGTTTAATCAATGTTTAAATAAGTTATTTTTAAAGATTATATCAACGTCTAGTTGGTCCATATTTCCTACTTGTAATACCACTAGTCAAATTGATTCCTTATATACTAGACAAAAACTTAAACCTTTTTAGAATTTATAGTGCTATCAGCACTATTTTAAAAATGTTAAGGTATAAAATTTAGACTTTTTTAAAAAATTTTTAGGGCAATTCGTATCTTTTTTCTAGCTTAATCCTTCCTAGGCTTAATTGTAGACAATCCTATATTGTCAAACCTATTTAACCCAAGCCTACAATATATAATCTATGTTAATTACCAAACACCCCTATTCAAGTGTAGATTTAGGTAATTCTACTTTTAAATACCCATGTTCTTGGTTTATATATTATATTATCCTTATAACCAAGTGAGAATGTCTTTTTCATAAGAAAACCCTAACACCTAAAAGAAACCCTAGCAGCCCATATAGAACAGTTGTAGCCGTTGGCATCTTCCTTAACTGCCTACCTCGCCACGTCCTCGACCAGCAACATGCAACTTCTCCGACCAGCAACACGGGACTTTTTCAACGAACAAGAATTTCTTCTTCACAAGAAAACCCTAACACCTAAAAGAAACGCTAGCCGCCTATGTAGAACATTTGTAGCCGTTCCTCGACCGGCAACATGCAACTTCTCCGACCAGCAACACGTGACTTTTTCGTCTAACAAGAACGTCTTCTTCATAAGAAAAGCCTAATACCTAAAAGAAACGCTGGCCGCCTATGTAGAACAGTTGTAGCCGTTAGCATATTCTTCGACTGCCTGCCTAGCCACTTCTTCGACCAACAACATTCAACTTCTCTGACCAGCAACACGT
The DNA here is from genome assembly GCA_026874005.2 of Erythroxylum coriaceum. NCBI lineage: Eukaryota > Viridiplantae > Streptophyta > Magnoliopsida > Malpighiales > Erythroxylaceae > Erythroxylum > Erythroxylum coriaceum. Next base: position 203,737 of record JANQAP020000570.1, read on the forward strand.
GACTTTTTCAACCAGCAACAGCTCCAAACATTCGTGAAATGGCTTTTTATACGGCGGCAACTTCTCGTGATAGCCCCAACCTTGTCATTACAAACACCTCGCTGCGACCATCGTAATAACTACAGCTACCCGTTATTGCCAAGTCAATAACGAGCCAGCAACAAGAATCAAGAACAGCCACCGCCTACCACTATTTAGTCCGCCACATTCTCTAGCAACTTAAACACTCTTCAATTATGACAGTCACTGCCTCTTTCCAGCTGGATTTCTAGGCCACCAGTCGCACGTTCAACTTGTCAGTAGCGCCTCCGGTCTCCAACAACTTCAATAACCTTAACACTCCTCATTACATCACACCATAAGCACCTAAAACTCTAACTATGGCAAGAATTCCATATACGAAACAGCAGCCATTACAAGGGAGTCCGGCGGCCAATCCATATTGGCCATGGAACCAAAAACTTGACAACAACAATACCAAGACACAAAGTCACCCCGACAAGAGGTTCCAAAACTTCAACACCAGTAGTAATTCCAGATTGGCATTTCCACAACAACAAAATTGACCTTTGGCTACGAAAAAAATCATAGCTAAAGGTACAAAAATCGTCATTAGCAGTAATTGACAAAGATTTAATCTCCTCACCGAAAATGTCACCAAATCCTCGTAGACGAAGCTATAGGCAACGTTTTGTGCTAATTTTTGCTAATAGTTATTGTTTAAGCTTTATTTTTAGTAAATTATTAGCTATCTTTACATGATTGTAGCCAAAAGTTTTAACTACGTTTTTTGAAACGTAGCCAGATGTTTTTAGCTACATTTTGTAAAATGCAGTCAATTTTTTTAGCCACGTTTTAACCAAATGTATATCATTTTGGAATAAATTATTTGTTACATTTTTAATCTATATTATTGTATATAATGTATCGATATATTTTTATTTTTAATTTATTATACAAAAAATTGTGCTATAATTGATAATTTAAAGCATTGTATATAAAAAATAAAATATCAGTAAATTTATTCGTAAACATGATTTTAATTTAAACTTCAACAATTCTTATATACAAAATAATAAATACATAAACTAGTTTATAAATTATAAATACTGAGATTACAAAAATTATTATAACATGTCGAAGTACCTATAATAATCCAAAAGGCATAATTAAAATATAGTTAAAATATTGTGATTATTGAAACAATATTCATAATTAAAGCAAACATCACATAACTTTACCATTCATGACATAATCATTCAGTCGTTGCAATATCTTCTTCAATTATGTAATCCTAGAAAAAAGTATTAAATTTAAATTATAATACAAACAAGAACTAAACAAAAAAAGTATAAGAGTTGTAATTAATATCATTCACTTTCATCTTCACTGCAATTATAATCCAAGGTCAAGTACTGTTATGAGGTACTTATCATACTTGACTAACTTTTTTGAGTATGATGTAATTCAGCCCTAAGCATCTTGTTTTCCTCTTGAAGTTTTTGAATGAATGTTTTACTTAATGAAGTCTAAACATTTGGCTTAAGGCTAAAGACAAAACATTTAATATAACCAGACCAAGCACGGTATTGCAAATGTCTTCTACATTGACCTCATACCACTCAGATATTGATTTCTGTAACAACTCTCTCATCTTATTCTAAAATTAAAAAACAAAACAAAACCAATATTCAATGCACATATTATTAGTTAGTACTAAATAAATAAATAAACTTAAATATTAAACAAAATTTTATACTTACATAGTTATTTTTTGCTTCTTCTAACATCCACCCTTTACCTTCCTTATAGTATGTGACTTTGTATAGTGTAATCCTATCATACTCTTGTCTATGTAGTTCCTTCTCACTCTATTTTATGAAAAAAAATATAAGGCACAATAAATAATATAATCTTCATTGATATAATTATAACTTGTAAATAAAGATCTTACATATTCATTTCAGATGACTACAAATGATTTGGACCCTTGATTGTGAATTGTTTTCATTTTTTCTTTATTAACCTTTCCCTTCTCACATTTTTCCTAAATAAAGAAAAAAATATTAGGTAGTACGTAACAAGATTAATGGAAGCAAATGTGAATGGAAAGAAAACAAACTTGAACTTTGGAAGAGGCCTAATAATCACACAAATTATTCCAATTTTCTTGAGACTTTCGTTTCAAAGATTTATAAAACTGATGCAACCTATAATGGTGATCCCTGGTCTTTTGTTTCAACAATAAATTTACAAAGTTTGAAATAGTAAGACTCTCAATATCAACAATATTCAATTTCAATTACTAACAATAAGTAAAAATGTAATTAATCTTAAAATAAGTGAAACAATACAGCATATAGTTAAATAAATTGAAAATTTACCACATCTTTATCCAAAGCATTTTCAAGCAAGTTGTCTTCTTTCAAGTCCTTAATATGATTTAGATAAGACAACTTTGTTCTTGCAATAATCCCCAACTCACTTGACAGTTTTGCAGCTTGGATCTTGTCTATAGGATGACCTTGCGAAGTATCAATCTGTATTGATAACTTGTTATTCATTGCAGCGTTCATTCGTTGCAATTCACAACCTCCATCTTTACATCTACATCTTTTTTAAATATTGAAATTGGAACTTGAAAACAAATTACTTGAGCATAAGTTTATTTGTAGGTGTTAAGGATTAACAAACTTGTAGATCCCTCTATATTAGTTGATTCATTGTTGTTTGAGGAAGAATGAGGTTGTTCCAAACTAATTTCATTGAATTGATGTCACCAACTGATTGATTTGGATGAAATTGTAAATCCTCTATTCTACAATTTCCATTCTTCTTACCTTCTTCCCTTTATTTCTACTAGATGCCATTATATTGGATATCTATAAAAAAAACATAAATTTTACTAACATTACAATACATCCAATCATTATTACAAACATACTTTCAATCATTAACATTAATTGCACTAACATGACCCAATCATCAACAATCTGCATTAACATAAGCTAATAATAAAAAATACGCATATACATTAGTCAACCATCAACAATACGCATTAGCATAACTCAATCATCAACAATCCGCATTAATATAACTTAATCATCAACAATCCGCATTTACATAAGTCAACCGTCAACAATATGTATTAACATAACTTAATCATCAACAATCCACATTAACATAAGTCAACTGTTAATAATACGTTTGCACATAAGTCAACCATAAACAATATGCATTAATATAACTTAATCATCAACAATCCTCATTAACATAACTAAATCATCAATAACCCGCATTAACATAACTCAACTATCAACAATATGTATACATAACTCAACCATTAATACACATTAACATAACTCAGCCATCAATATTCTGAATTAACATAACACAACCATCAACAATATGCATTAACATAAATGTTACCAATATTACATTTGAAACAATATAAATAACATTTTTATTACCTTCAATCATCATAACCAAGATCTTGAAAAATATAATCATTAATTGCATTATGATTTGACTCTTTATCACTATTATATTCTGTCAAAGTATCATCATTTTCATATAATTCATCCTAAATATAGTCCTTATCTCTTGGTTCAACAAAATTGGCTTGAACTTCATTTGCTTCTAGTATATTGGGATTAACATCTCTCCTATAGAATGATGATATATCTACATCTTCTATTTGTAGTGCCCCATTGTTCAACTCTGATTCAATCTCTTAATATAATTCATTCCCATCTTTACCCATTAGACCATTTTCCCTTTCAAAAAAATAAAAAAGAATTCAGTGTCGAAACTTTTGAACAATTTTCCAATTGCTGCCTAATATAGTGTTGTTGAGAAAGAATACTTGCTTCACTTGACTTCCAATCACAAAGGGTCATTATCATACCATGTGTTACTAATATCAATGTTAGTAATATTGCCATTCACTTTTATGTTCATCTCTTTGCTACCAAGATTAAACCATTTGCACTTAAATAGAATAACTTTCTTATCTTTGATGTAATGCAACTCTATTATTTCTTAGACGAAACCATAGAAGTCAATGAAATAGTTGTTATGTTGTCCCTTAACAACAACTCCATAATTTTGGCTTTTAAGTCGACTATCACAATCTTTTATGTGAAATCTAACTCCATTAACAATGCAACCTGTATATTTTTTCCCCACATATATGAGGCCCTCGTGCCAAAGCATAAAATGTTGTCATCGCCTGTGGCAATTTACAGTTATATAAATGTATCAACTGTAGAAAAATATATAATCAGAAATTAATCTCACCTACAAATTGTTATCAGTTTATACTATTCCATGAATAACTTCCTCGAGTCCTAAACCATAATGGGAAGTCAATCTTATGTCTTCCTTCAACATTAACAATCCCTTTGCTTCTAATCTCATCTTTATGCTCGCTATTTTAAAAAGTAAATAGATGTTAGAAAAGATAGGTTTAATGTTATATTTAAATATGAAATAATGAATGAGAAGTAATATACATACTCCATATATAAATCGACTTCCTCACAATTTTTCAAAATATACCAATAGCCAATTTCGAGTTCATTTTTAGTTAACTCCATATATTTTCCTGTTCCAAGTGGCCTTACTTTTTGAGAGAAAACTTACAAGCTACCATCTTGATCAAAATCAAACTTACATTCTTCTCTGTTAAATCTTGTCTCGACATCATTTAAGTATATAGAACAAAATGCCAAGTATTCATTCGATATATAAGTCTCTGCAATAGAGCCTTTAAGTCGAGCTCAATTACACACATAGCTCTTAAGAGAGCCTAAAAACCTAAACAAAATATAAAACATTAACAATTGTTGTTAACTAATAACTTAAGAAAAAAGAGTAGAAGTTAATATAAATTAACTTTTAATGGGAAATATCCATCGAAATTGAACCGGTCTACAAAGTTTTGCCTCATATGGTAAGTGAATTGCCAAATGCACCATAACATAAAGAAAAAATAGGGGTGGGGGTCAGGGGGAATACTAATTTAAACTTACATAGAATTAGAACTGTCTTTTTCCATTTTTGCAAGATCTTCTACTTTTAGTTTCTTACAACATAATTGCTTAAAAAACTCACCCAATTGTGCCAAAGTTATAGACACATCCTTTGAAAAACACCCATGTATTTTAACACGAATTAATCATTGTAGAAGTACATGACAATCATGGCCTTTCAACCCTAAAACTTTTCCCTTATTAGCATTAACACAACGGGCTATATTAAATGCATACCCATAAGGAAACTTGACTTATTTAAGAAATTGACAAAAAGTTTGCTTATGCTTTTTTGATATGTGTAGGTGGAATGATGTATAACCCATCATCTCTTCTTTTCAAATGCAAATCTTTTCTTATATTCATGTCTTCCAAGTTTAATCTAGCCTTAATTGTATCTTCTGATTTGCCATCAATTCCCATCAAAGTACCTAAAATATTATAACAAATGTTTTTTCAATATGCATCTCATCAAGATTATGCCTCAATAGTAATTCCTCCCAATATGGCAAATTGAAAATATGCTTTTTTAATTCCAATTAAGATCAACTAAACTTCACTTTCCCTTTTTATTATTTAGGTGTTTGCCAGGTGTAAACTCACCCAAATGTGATAGTAGCTCAACCACATCATCACCAGATAAGTGAAAAAGAGCTTCAGTATGTTTTACTTTGCCAATAAACAATTTATTTCTTTTCCATCTATGCCCATGTTCCAAGTAATGACAATGTCCCGCATAACATATTTTACTTCGTAGCCTTATTAAATGAGTTTGATTATTACACACAGGATAAGCCATATATCCTTTAATACTCCATCCAGATAAATTGTCATAAGGTGGAAAATCATTTATAGTCCGCAAAACAACCACAAACATTATAAATGTTTCACCTTCATCAACATCATAAGTTTCTAATCCAACCTCCTAGAGATGATTTATGCCATAAATTAATGGTTGCATGTATACATCGATATTCTTACCAGGAGCAGTTGGTCCTTGAATAAGTAAAGACAATAACAAAAAAAGCTCCTTCATACACTTTCATGGAGGTAAATTGAATGGCACGAGAATTATCGGCCATATGCTTTAAGAAGTACTCATATTGCCAAATGGATTAAATCCATTATAGGCTAACCAAGTTAAACATTATGAAAATACTTTGCAAACCGTGTAAACTTTCCATCAAAGCCTTTCCATGCCTTTGATTATACTTGATGCCACATATTGTTATCATTAATGAATTTCTCTTTATGCCACCTCATATCTATGGATGTTTTTGTTGACATAAAAAGCCTTTGTAGTCATGGTTTAATAAGGATGGATCTTAAGATTTTATGTGGTGTCTTTTTCCCTTTCCCATCATCCACTTACCACTTTGATGTATCAAAATAGTACATTCTTCATGATCTTTACTGTCCTTCCAAAATATAGAACAATCATACTTATAAACATGTATTGATATATATCCTAATCTAAGGTCCCTTAATAATTTCTTTACTTCATAGTAAGATTTGGGCAATTTTTGTCCAATAAGTAATGCATCAATGAGCAAGTCAATTAACCTGTCAAAAGATTTGTTACTCCATTTATTATATAACTTCAAGTGCAACAACTTTATAACAAAAGATAGTAGTGAGAATTTTGAGCACCTTGGATATAATTCTTCTTGAGAAACTTTCAATAACTTCCCAAAATTATCTTTTGTAATACTACCAATTATATTAGGAAAACCAGTATCATTCATAGTCTCTATATAATTCTCCAAATCCTCTAACATCTTTCCAATCCCATCATCGCCATCGTCATTAATATCACAATCATATACATCATTGTTATTACTAACATCATTACCTGTATCAACATTTCTAGCATTATTTGCTTCAGAACTTTCACCATGATAAATCCATAAAGTATAAAATTTATCTATGCCTCATATTAGCAAGTGATTATTGACATTTAAGAAATCTATGCATGGACAACAAATTTCACATTCTAAACTGATTTGATCTTTTACAAAATTCATGAAAATCTTCACTCCTTCTAAGTATTGAGCTGAGTATTTCAGATGAAACATCCGACTTTTGCGCATGTAGCTATAAATTTAGAAGTAAATTACTAAATTACTAAATGCAATTTAAGTTCTAAATAACATAATGATAATTCAAAATAAGTTGACATACTAAGTTTTAATTCAACCAAAAAAATGAAATTGAGTATGATGAGAATAAGAAGCATGAACCCACATTAAAAGCAATATGTACAAGTACTAATTTCGAACATACCTTTTAATTATGAAGCAATAACTGTAAAATCTGATTCAATTTTTGCTTTCGCTATTATAAGCTTTAGCACCTCTTGTTAGGTTGCATTTATAAATAAAGTAGAAGTTAATATCATCATTCCTAACAAGAATATCAAATAACTCTTAATAAAGAATCAATTAAAGTATAAAGAATCAATTAAAAACAATCCATCTATTTTTTTCACAATCTTAGGTTATAGGTTATAACAAGTGATTATTAGTGAATGTAGAAAATTACAATATGCAAGGATGACAAAAGTTTTTTCGACTTATTATGTAAACTTACTCTTAACTCGACCAAAAGTTTATATAGTTTAATGTAAAGTATGAACACAAACATAATGTTACAAAATCAATATCCTTTTTTAAATAATATCCTAACAAGAAGATTTCTTAAATAAAGATAACATGTATAAGAATTCATTAAAGGATTTCCATGCCAAAACAAGCAACTCCCTATTACCAATATCCAAAAAAGCATAAGTTTCAGTCACCCTACTTTTATCTCTATTCTCAGAGGAAGTGTTTTATGATAATAATTCTACTTTTATCTCTATTCTCAAAGGAACTGTTGTCTAAGAATAACTCTACTTTTATCTCTATTCTCAGAGGAAGTATTCCCCAAAGCAAATTCATATGTGATTTGCTTAATTTCTTTGATTAGTTTCTATAGTAGTGATTACACCCTTTGTAAATGGTTTAAGATCTAATAAACCCTTATGGATTTTTATGCAAAAGAAGAGACCTTTTAACTTTGAACAACTGTAAGTAAGGGGAAATAAATATTTAATCCTCAATATATAAATGTAGGATGACATAGCATAAAAGATAAAAATAGACCAGTTGCTCCTCCATCTATTTATGAAATTAAAAATCAAGTAATGAGGAAAAAAGCATGAAGAAAATAGGAGATATAATGTAGAGAAGAATTTACAGTAATTTAATACGTCCCTATATAGAGTAATTGAGTTTGTCTTTGAAAACAATATTGAAAAAAGACCAAAGAGGATGTTTACAACTATTAAATAAGGATATATACTATCATAAACATATTGAACATGATATTGAGGATTGCAAAGAACTCTATAGGTGATAAAAATAGTCAATAAAAGCATTAAGAGATAGGGAGATTAAGGAAATAAATCATAAATCATAGATAAAGGGAATAACTAACAAACAATCAACCTCAACAAAGCATAATTAATGTTTATAGAAAGAACACATGGACATTAAGGAAAACATGAAGAGTCCAGTCAATTAAGAAAAAATAAAGTAATTTAACCTAATCATTTGAACTAACTACAAAAACTTGTTAAAATGAATAATTTTTGCTATCCATTTTTTACACAAGAAAAAGAGGCCTCTAACTTTTCTTATCCTTGTGTTAGAATCCATTTAAGTGTTTCCATACCAAAGCAAGCAAGTCCCTATTAATCATTTCACATACTAATAATGCACAACAAAATGAAATAGATAAAGTTATGGTTTACACCCAAATGGGGAAAATGACATTTGATATTTATTAAATTGGCAAGTCATATCAAACATCACCTCATATAATCAAATTCAACATATACTACATGAGTTCTCGCATCAATCCAAAATATTCCTCAACTTTTTTCCTCATCATATTCAATTATATGTATATAAAAATCATTTATCATATATATAGCCATAAACTTGTATAATAAAGTGATAATGACAAAGAAATTATTGTGGATAATGGTGGAAAATGCCTTACGGGTGAAATGGATAAACTTCAAATTCCTTTAGAGTAAGAGTTTATAAGAGATCAATTATTATGGCACAACTACTAAAGATGAGATCAAATACGCAAAGAAATATGTAAAATGCATAGTTGGGTATGGGAGGAAAATATTTTTATTCTTTGATAATTGGTCTAAAAAATGACCTATCTACCGTACAGCTATATTCCCTAGCTTAAGAAACATCTTCCCCTTGATCACTAAAGTTAAGGAGTTGATAGAGAACAAAAGATGTGCTAGGTGTCCAGTGGAGTTTATGCATCTTTTGCCAACCTATAATTTGAATAAGAATTGGGAGGACTAGTATTTATGAATTTTAAACCAAAATGGGGTGTATAACAACATTTCCAATAGTAAAAAATTAGCCTCGACTCATAAATATACGTAATATGGAAAGATTGATGTTCAAGAGGTTTCAAGTAGATTGAAACCCCTACCTCTAATCTGAGAGCAGTGCATCCAATATCAAGGAAGGAAGCTTACTGAAAAAACTAGAAATTGAAGCTTACAGACAGAACTAGAGAGAAGGAAAGGAAAGGAGAGAAGGACGAATTACCTAGATGGATGGACAATTGGATAAGACTAAAGAAGATGGAAAAAGATGGACGACGTGTGAATCTACCTTTTAGAACTCGATTGGGAGAGGAAGAAGACAATTTTGATAGCGGAAGAAAAAGCCTCGTCATTGGGTTTTAGATAAGACGAAAATTACGTCGTTTGTAATGGGACAAACGATGTCATTTTCGTTAAATTTTGAAGAACTATGGGAATATTTGGTGACAATTTCAAGGAAATGTCACTAATGTTAACCTTTGGCAACGACTCTAGGGAAACGTCACAAATTGGTTGGCCTTTAGTGACGATTTATAAAAATCGTCACAAATGGCTAACCCTTTTATGACAATTTCCCAAAAGCATCACAATGAGCTAACCATTTGGTGATGTTTTCACTAAAGCGTCGCTAAATTCTAAGGCTTTGGCAATGATTTTTAAAATCGGCGCCAAATCTTATCATATATATATTTATATATTTAACAAACTTTATGTAATATGGAAATTCTATAAAATTATCAAATATATTTTAAAAAGAGAAAAATAAAAATTATAAATGTATGTAATATTAATTAATTTTTTGTTTATAATTTCATAAAATTTTGAAATGACATTGTTGTTAGCAAAAATTATTTCGAGACTTAGAATCATTGTCAATAATATTAACTTTGATTTTTATAAATATGATATTAATATTTAATATTTAATATTGATTTCCATTTTTTACTATATTGTAATTATTTTTAATTATATTTTAATTAATATAATTATATATATATATGGTAATTAATATAATGATATATGAATGTATAGATAATAGATAATTTTCTCATATCTTAGTTATCATATGATTCTATTTAATCATAAGTTTTATTTATTATATAAAAATTATATACTGTTATATAGAATTTGTATATTATATATAATTTCTATAATATATAGAATGTAATATATAGAAAAAGGGTTTGGTGACAAATTATGAAATCATCACTAGAGATTAACAATTGACGATGCATCTGGAAAAGCATCACAAAAGGGTAGCCCTTTGCGATGAATTTGAAGAAGTGTCACCAAAGGTGTAACCTTTTACAACACTATATCCAAATCATTGCAAAAGTTTTTCCTCTTTTGACGATGATTTTTAAAAATCGTCATAAAAGTTTGAATTTTTCATGACGATTTTTGTATTCATCACTAAAGGTGAAGCCAAAATTGCGTTGTTTTATTACATTGAAAACCTAATTACCTAAAGACAGGACATAAATTGTCGTTTTTGTCCTATCATCCTCTTCATAGCTGTAATTGAATCTCTTCCATTTCAATGTCTGAGTTCCTAGCTTTGTCTTCCTCTCCAGTGTCCGTATTCGTCTATGGTGTGCATCTTCATCTTCGTCACTAATTTTTTCCTTCATTTTTTTCTCTAAACCAGATTTTTTGTTTTCTAGGTAATTCATTTCCGTAATACCTATACATAGTGTGTTGGATTTCATCTGGGTGAGTGCAAACCTTGCTAGTCTCTACAAGTGGGGGAGGTTTTCATTACTTTTTCAAAGAAGTGAAATGGAGGGGGAGCCTATGCTCTTTAGAACCCCATAGTTAACATTTCTATACTATTTTTTTCAATCTTCTTGTTTTTTCCTTTTCAAATTTAAAAGCAATGAAATCGTTCTTTTTCTTCTTTTTAAAATTTCTTGACAATCATAATTAAGAAATGTCGCAATGATTATATCGCTTGAGAATATGTGGATATGTTGCTAATGAAAGGAATCATGTCTAAGATTAATTAGTGTTTTTTAATTTTTCATTTAGTTTTCATCAAGTTGTCTCAGTTAATAGATCACAAAATTATCATTGCTAGAATGTTAAAACAAATTTGTGGGGAAGTGGGATATTTGTGTGCATCAATGATTATCCAAGATCTCCATAGTCCACTATAAAAATTTAATACAATCCGCGACATTTTGTGAATAAAACTTCGCGGATTGTTAATACTTTTTGTGACGTTTATAAAACATCACGAAAAGTTTACATATTCTGTGACGTTTTATACAAACGTCGTAGATATGTAAGAATTTTTCTGACATTTTATCAATGAAACGTCATGAAATAGAATGCGCGACGTTTTGTTGAATAAAACGTCGCAGAAAGTGTTCTGAAAATGTTCTCCTCCCATATTCAAAACGACATCGTTTTGTTTAAAACCAAACGATGTCGTTTTGACTTCGTTAAAACTGACTCCCTTTCCCTCCCCCCTCCCCCACTTGCGTGTTGTTCCTTCTCCGCAGCTCCGTCGTTCTTCCTCGTCCAGATTGCTCCGTTGCCCATCGTGTGCGTGTTCTCAGTCGAGCTGCTGTGTCTCCGGCCATTGTGGTTGTCTTCTCTGGCATTCTTCGTGAAGGTATTTTTGTCTTCTCTCTATCTCTTTAATGTATTTTCATCTTCTTCTCTGGCCATTGTGGTTGTAATGAGAACTCTAGGCAGTCGAATAGCTGAGTAATATTTGTCCCTTCCTATTGCTAGAGATGGGTTGCTTAAGAATTGTGAGTTTCTGGAAAGGTTAGCTCTGTTTTGAAACAAAATTTTCTGTCTTTTAAGAATCTTACCGATTAGAATGTATGCTTATAGATTACTGGTAAATTGTGTTTAGAATGTATGCTTATAGATTACTGGCAAATTGTGTTTAGAATGTATGTTTATAGATTACTGGCAAATTGAAAATTGAGAGGGTTGACTCCAACTGCATATAATGACAAGTTAATGGATGACTGATACTTAGCAACTGATCAATGATATATAAGCTAGAAAAGGCAATTCTATTCCAGTATAATTGGTACAATGAATATGTAAATTACCTGCAGCCAAATGCTAGCATGGTTTCTTCATAACTCATCAGCATTTTCCCTCTTTCCCAAGTGAAGAGAAACACTTAGGGATGCCTAAACTGTGACACAAATTTTGTTTTCACATAATTTACTGTTTGTCCCACCTGAAAATGAACCAAAGTCACCAACCCTTTCAAGAGCACATAAAATGCATCTTGCAGAAGAAAACACAAGTAGAGAAAGAAATAAATCGCAGATAAGAATATATATATATCACTACAAAAATTTAATACAATCCGCGACATTTTGATAAAACATCGCGGAATATATAAACTTTTTGTGACGTTTATATAAAAAAAGAATTGTCCCTTTCATTCTTTTAAATAAGTTGATCAAAGCAAACATGTAGAACCTAGATAATTTGGGGCAGACATATAGCATATGTAGGAAGTCAAAATATTTTCCAACACCAATTCCATAAAGTAATTGCTTTACCATGCATTCTTGTGACAAAATTCTCGAATTCTATGAAGTTTTGTCTCTCCATCATAAGTGAACTAAGCCTAAAATAGGTAAAAGAAAAGAAAAGCCTTCCATTTGGATCATTCGATAGCAATTGGTAGTATGTTTCCCATGCAATATTTATCACTCGAACAATTAATAAAATAGTGGAAGAGGCATTACTTTTTGAACTTAACATAAATTTGTAAACTACATACTGTATAGTTTCTTCTAAGAAAAACAATCAAACTTTTAGAAAGATCTTTGGTTTCACAACTTTGCTGACATGATGGAAATAGTTAGTTTTCTTACTTTCCATATTAATGCCTTTGGATCTATTAACTCCTGCTCTATCTTTACTCACTGCATATAAAAAGTTCACTACAAAAATTAATAGAATCCGCGATGTTTATGCAGTTAGGTCAATGAACTTTTAGAGCTTTAGACTCAACTAGTACTTAAATATATTATTGTAGTGTTACTTTGATAAATTTATTCAGACTCAACTAGTACTTCAATATATTATTGTAGTGTTACTTTGATAAATGCCTTCTTCTTACCATTTTAAAACTTCTTTGTAAAATATTATTGTC
>JANQAP020000570.1:246072-275618 GCA_026874005.2 Erythroxylum coriaceum
AGAGATAAGGCAAACTCTCTAAGCTCTATTACTGACCACACCACTACATGCATACGGGAACAACTGATCATCAATCAGTTTAACTGATGTTGTAGTAGAAGGTTGATACATGTATGGAGATTATAAATTAAATCCTATGCTTCTCTTAACTCCCCTAATCATATAAGCAGAGGATCTCACCATAGTTCAACAAGTTCAGCATATGCAGATTCACAAGTAGAGGAACCCAATATATCTCTATAGCCTACAATTGCAGTTATCCCATCACAGTATAAAGAAATGCAGAGAACAAGTACCTTTTTGGGTAAACTTTAGGGGACATCAGGCCTTCAAAACATTCTGCTCCTCACCACTCTAAGGAAGACCCCTGCGGAGATCAGAGCAAGCTAGCAAAGTATGTGCGAATTGCAAAGGATAGAAAAGAACACCTGAATCACCAGAAAGTAGAGCTTACCTGAAACTGACACCTCAAAGGCCAGCCTCCTCCCCAACGGACACGGACAGATCTGACAAAAAACTCATCAATTAATGCTCAGATCTGATTGCGGTGACAGATAGCAGAAGGAGTAGTGAATGGAATGAAACTGGAATAACTTACTTCCTTGGTGCACTCCGATCTGGCAAGGAAACTTTAGATCAAGCTGAGTTGAGCCTTCTTATTACTGGGGAAGACGCAAGGGACTAACGGATACCTATGAAGACCAACAGTCGTGAATCGATTGGCTAGCCTCCGGACGGCGTTTTGTCTTCTGCTTCGCCATCGCCAGCCCTAATCAGGTATAGGCTAGCGGACTCGCAAAACGGGATGTTAGTTTTGCTATATTAGGTTTGCGTTAGTTATCTTAATACGGAGTCGTTTGTTCAATTGTCTGGATTTGTTCAGACGTGTAAGTCGATGTCGTTTTGCCCATGTGTTTCGCTGATGTAATTCTTCTTATTCAATGAAATTTTTTAAATTTCTCAAAAAAAATGTGTATGAAATTAACCGACGGAAAAAAATTTTCGTAGGTAATTTCCTTACAAAAATATGTTTCCATAGGGAATTTCCTGACAGAAATATATTTCCGTAGGTAAATTCTTAAAACACAAGCATATGGTTGGGACGACAACATTGCTTGAGTTTCGAATAAGGGGCAAAAATAAACCCCCCTTATGAGACTCACGATTATGGCTTTCCTAATTAGGGTTCAGAGATGCAACTAGCGATTTGAAGGATGATTAGCCTTTGCATGTTTATAGCAACCAAAGGTAAGGATCTATGTTATGATAGCTTGCGTCCTTTTTCTTATACTTCCTTTAATCGATTTCTACTATTGCTAGCCTAGAAATTCAATGAGGGGAAGTCGGATAAAGGTTAAGCTCAATCCAGGTAAGAGTTGAAATCATGTCCTTTTTTCATTTAAACACATCCTATTTCCCAGCTTATTAGTTGTTCTCTTACACTCATTATAATCGTTTGCACCATAACTTCTTTGGAATGTATCTTTTTACAATGTTTTAAGTTTTCTCAGTGATTAAGTTGCCTAGATTTAGGGTTTTTTATTTTTTAATTTTTGGTTTAAGACTCCCTTTTAGATATGCTTAGGCCGCCAATTTAAACTTGACTTGTAAGTTGATATAAAAATGTTTAGTGATATTAGGCACTTGTTGTGTTTTATGATTCTTTACCTTTTTGACTGACGTAGCTGGTGACTTTATGCCTATTATTCAGGTTATCATGACTTGCTATGTTTGTGGAGATTGTTTTGCATTTTTTTTAATTCATCAATGTTGGTGTTGTTGTTATTAGCCTTGTTGTTGTTTTGGTTGGTTCTAAACCATTGTTATATGTTCTTGATTTGTTATTGTTAAGTTCATCGATATTGGTATTGTTGTTATTAGTGTTATCATTGTTTCTGTTAGTTCTAGACATGTAACCTCATGGTTATATTTTCTTGATTTTACAATCAAGGTTGTGTCTTGATTTTGCCAACAGTTTGGTTATCGTTAAGTTCTAGGCAAATTGATCCATTGTATGTTCATTGGCATAACTCTTAGATACCTTTATGGAAAATAAAATTCTGGGATATTTGTCCTTCCATTATTTTGTTATTGATTTATTGTTTGGTTGTTGACTGTGGAATCCAATTTCATTACCTAATATTTGTTTTGGAAATGAGGTTTATACTAAAGAGAATAGAGGATCTGTTTGAACTTGCTCACTGTTTCATTTTCTTGATTCTTTTTTTCTTTAAATAGTTCAATCGTGTTTCATGATGAGTTTTGATTTTTGAATCAAGTGGTTGTTGCAGTTGGATGTCTTTAATGTGGCTTTAGTTCTTTCTCTTAGTTTAATTTTTGTTTTGTTATTGAAGTCAAATTTAGTAGATTCGGTAATCTTGTTGATGTAACCTTGACAAGATTGTTGCATTATTGTAGTCTCAAGATCTATTTTAGTTAGCCTTGTACTTTATGAATATGCTGATTTTTATTTTATTTGAGAAATTGTGCCAGATCTATATTCAAGTTTATTTGGTTGCTCATATTTCAACATGAACTTGCCATTCACCTTGCTTAGTCATCTTATTTTGAACTATATATCCATTTACTATAAGCTTTACTAGAAAAATCTCAATAAGTACTCCAAGCCAAAGATAGTTGTCCTGAGAATTATGATCTAGTGAGTAGAAAGGTCTTTTGTTTAATAGGTACTCTAATATTGGTCTTTTGTTTAATATATTGAACTTTTCATTTTGTGAACTGATTCCTAACCCTAAGTCTTAGACTGACCTCTACATAACACTTTCAGTGTTTTGGTTAGCAAAATGATTCTCACCTTTATTGTAATTAACACATCAGTAATTTTTTTAATTGAATCCTACCTATTGTATATAGTTCAATTTGATGAATCATAATAGTTTTTCCTCTCTTTCAATAATGACTATATGATTTTATTTTATTCATACAACAGTTGTTTTATTGATTGGTTTGAGTGAAGTTAATTTCTTTTTGTTTGGATTATTTTGATTGTTGTTAGAGACTTGTTACAGCTTCTGTCCTGGGCATTTTTTGTTTTGGCTAGTTGTGCTACTTCATTCATATTTTTCTGGTTTATTTGACTAGCTGTAGGCTTTTACAATATCTGATAAAATTGTAGAAATATTTTGACTGGGTTATAACTTGAGTGGGTATTTTCTACTGGGCATTATTTGCGGTATTGGTTGTCCTCGACACCGTTGTATTGGGTCTCTCTCTCTACCAGGTGTTACATTTCTCCATTTTTAGAGTATAAAGGTACTCACTTTGCTGTCTTTTTTTAAATTTATTTTTCAATGTATGTGCTTATTTATGTTAATTATTGAAATGGGTTTTTGTTTAATGTTTCTAAAGCATGATTTATTTACCTACAAGTAAACATCTTGATCACTTAGATAACTGCTTAGATGAAGAAACAGTATAATTCTATTAAGTCCCCTCCAAATATTGTCACTAGTGAGTTGATATGAACAGTAGATACTTGAAATTAGTTGACATTACATGCAACCTAAAATATTTCCCTATCATTTGACATTAGCGAAATTTATGCATATGCTATAATACAATGCTTTCTTCTTGTGTAATTGTTAATGTGTAAATTAAAGATTAAATGTTCTGTAAGATTAATATGGATACTACCATAATGATTATTATATCTAACTATGAAACCATTTTTTAAATAACATTTTTGCATAAATGAGTAATGTTGATAGATCTTGGATGTATAGACAATTAACACCTGATAGTTTCATTAATCTTGAGTTTGTTGAGGGAGTTCAAGCTTTTATTGACTATGCATGTTCTCAACCTGCATATATGGATGGTTTGCAAATCAGATGTCTATGTAAAAAGTGCAAGCATATTCGTTTTCTTCCTATTAATGGAGTGATCTCCATTTGTTAAGAAAATGGTTTGTTCCAAATTATTTTGAGTGGACACGACATAGGGTGCCATTAATTTGTAGCAGCTCAAAGCGTAATGAAGTAAACTCGTCAATAAATGTAGATGGGTTTGAAGGAGGGAGTGGATTTATAATAAATCGGTGCAACTGAAAATCCTTACACCTAAATAGTTTATGATGCAACCAGTTATACCTTTAAGGCAAATATAGAAATTCTTAAAGAAGAACCAAACTAAATGGAAAAAAGTTTTTTGACTTACTAAAATCAACTGATCAAGAATTATGGCCAAATTGTAAGACTATGACTCAATTATCTTCAATTGCTCGAATATTGAACATAAAGTCTGAAGGGCATATTTCTGATCGAAGTTTAGA
Source organism: Erythroxylum coriaceum (assembly GCA_026874005.2). Lineage (NCBI taxonomy): Eukaryota > Viridiplantae > Streptophyta > Magnoliopsida > Malpighiales > Erythroxylaceae > Erythroxylum > Erythroxylum coriaceum. The sequence continues at coordinate 250,364 of JANQAP020000570.1, forward strand.
TAAAATTCTTGTTTGGTATAATGAATCATTGCCTCCTGATCATAAAATGGTTGATAATTTTTACAATATGTAGAAACTTATTAGGGGCCTTGGTTTGCCAATTAAGAAAATTGATTGTTGCAGTTTAGGATGTATGTTGTTTTTGGGAGATGATATGGAATTATAAGAGTGCAAATTTGTGGTAAATCTAGGTTTAAATTAAGAAAATGTGTTATGAAGCAGAAATTAGTAGCTTGGAAGTCGATGTATTATTTCCCGCTAACTCTAAGACTTCAAAAACTATATGCCTTTGATATTACTGCATCTAACATGAGATGACATAATGAACATGAACAGGAAGATGGAATAATGAGATATTCATCAGATGCACTCGCATAGAAACATTTCAATAACATCCATTCTAAGTTTGCAGCCGAAAGTTGAAATGTTAGGTTGGGATTATCGAAAGATGGATTCCAACTTTTTGGTCAATCCGTCCAGCAATATTCATCATGGACAATCATAATTACTCCTTATAATTTGCCTCCATAGATGTGTATGAATGAGGCATATATGCTCTTGACATTGATTATGCTAGGTCCTATAAATCCGAAGTATAAAATTGATGTATTCTTATAGCCATTGGTATTTGAATTGTGTCATCTTTGGGAATTTAGTGTGGAGACCTATGATGTGTCTCTTAAACAAATTTTTTTGTTAAGAGTAGCCTTGATATAGACTATTAGTGATTTCCCTATATATGCTATATTGTCTGGATAGAGCACAGCAGGGAAATTGGCTTGCCTTTACTGTGACAATGATTCTGATGCGTTTTATCTACCTAATTGGGGCAAAGCATCTTAGTTTGACAACCACAGGAAATTTCTTCCTCCAAATCATCCATTTAGACACAGTAAACAAAATTTCATTAAGAATAAGATGGTACAAACAACTCATCCCCCTCATAAAGCTGGTTAAAAGATATTGTACGAGATTGATGAATTAGAGTTGCTAAAAGTTACATAAATTAAAGTTGAAGAAGTTAATAAAAGCATTAGTAAAAACTTTGGTTATAGAAAACGAAGTATCTTTTGGGATTTGTCATATTGGAAAACTAATTTGATACGTCATAATTTAGATGTGATGCATATTGAGAAAAAATATTTTTGACAATTTGTTCAACACCATAATGAACATTGAAGGGAGGACAAAGGACAATGCAAAATCAAGAGTTGATTTGAAACTTTTTTGTAGAAGGAATGAGTTACATAAAGATCTTCACATGGGTAAATATCCAAAACCATGTTACGCTTTAAACAAAAAACAAAAGGAAATTTTGTGTGAATGATTGAAATTTTTAAAGTTTCCTGATGGTTATGTTTCAAACTTGGCAAGGTGTGTAGACATGAGGAACTACAAACTATTTGGGATAAAAAGTCATGATTGTCATGTGTTTATGTAAAGGGTAATTCCAATTGCATTTCGGATGTTGCTACCAAATAAGGTTTAGGAAGCTATAACATAATTAAATTTGTTTTTTAAAAGCTTAACATCATCTGAAATAAAGTTGGCTGAAATGGAAAAACTAGAAAGGGAAATTTTAGTTATCTTGTGCGAATTAGAAGGGATTTTTCCTCCAAGCTTCTTTGACTATATGGAGCATCTACCTGTACATTTAGCACACGAGGCTAAACTTGCTAATCTAGTTCAATATCGATGGATGTATCCGTTTGAGAGGTAATTATAGTTAATATTTAAATAAAACTTATAGCATGTTTTAATTAGTAATTGTAATAACCCTATTTGTAATGTAGGGATTTGCATTACTTGAAGAAAAATGTTAAAAACAAGGCTAAAGTTGAAGGTTTGATATGTAATGCTTATTTAGTAGAGGAACCGAATATATTTTGTTCACGTTATTTTGAGTCGCATATGCATACAAGAGAAAGAAAAGTTGCTCGTAATGACGATAGGGGTGAAACGGGTGATGTTGATGGTAACTTATCTATTTTCACATATCCTGGATGAAAATATGGTTGCTCAATAAGAAGAATGTTAACAGAAGAAGAAATAAAGGTTGCCTATGGTTACATTTTATTAAATTGCCAAGAGGTTCAACCTTTTTATGCAGTAAGTTTAAGTTAATTTTGAAATTGATTATTTGTTTCCAGGTGAGTGGTGTTCACAACTAAAATACATAATAATGCTTTTAGATTATATGAGAAATGGTTACATGAGCTAATGCCCGAAAAAACACAAGATGATATCAATAAAGAAGTTGAAAACCACTTTCCTCGATGGTTTGAGAAATATGTAAGTTTTGACTTCTAATAATTTAAATGGTTGAATTATCATATCAAAGTGTTTAAATAACATTATACTATTTAATATGATAATTTTTTTAATATGAAGGCTTAAAAAAATCTAATAGAGAATAAGTTCAAATGTGATCATACGAAAAGACCGTTGCGAACTGTTAAATCGTATTTGGTGTATTTTGTTAATGGATACATTTCATACATAATATTATGGTCATAGCATGGCAATAGTAAATAGTGGGGTTTGCATACAGGGAGAATTGATGGATTATTTTGGTAAAATTATTGAGATATTTGAAATTGAATACTTCGCATTGCCAATAAAACGGAATGTGATATTTAAGTGTGAATGGTTTGATCTAACTCCCAATGTTGGAACAAAAGTGCATAGCTGATACAATCTAGTTGAAATCAACCAGCGAAGAAGATTTAGACAATTTAGACCTTTCGTGTTGGTGATGTAAGTGACCTAGGTTTATTATGTCCCTTTTCCCAACTTAAGACGAGATAAGTCAGATTGGTTGGCCGTTTGCAAAGTAAAACCTAGAGGAGTTTTTGAATTACATGGAAAAGGAGAAAATAAGATAATTGAAAGTGAAGCATTTCAAGAAGATACTGATGAAATAAATGCATGTGTAACATATGATGAGAATGAACCTTTGAATGATCCAAATAATGAATATTTTGAAATTTTATCTAGAGAGGATGGGGAATCTATAGAGGGTGAGAGATCTGAAGAGGAGCCTGACTTGATCCTAATTCTTCAGAAAAAGAAAATGATGATGATTTTAATTTACAATTAAGTGATGATAGCGATTAATTTGTGTAAGTAATAGAATACTATATGAATAAATTTTTTATTACATCAACAATATATTGTTATATGTTTAATTTACATTGTTTTATTAGTGAAATAATTAATACAATGTGAATTTCAAGTTAAAAATATGCCACAGTAGAGAAAAAAGGTTATACTGCGGCCAAGGCTCAGATTATCACCGTTAGGAGGAGCCAGTGCATGTCCAGGTGAAGCATCACATTCTGCAGATGCTACAGAATCAGGTGTTGCACATTTAGCTGGTGCACATCTAGATGAGGCATCACCTTCCCTACCTACAATCCCTGTAGAGTCACATTCCCTACCTACTACTACACCATCCAGCACCCCTACTACATTTAAACCATCAGATACTATCGATGCAACATCTACTCCCAGAACAGAATCTGAATCTATATCGACAAAGATATTAGGGGTAGATGCGTCTTCCAACCTGGAGCTAAGGGAGTTGATGGAAGAATTTACATTACAATTGTCAAAAATCTGTGAGTAAAATTCTAAAAATTTTGTAATACATGATAACACCATAGGTTTATACTAAAGTTATAGGTTTTAATTTGAAAATGATCTAAAAATAGCTTATATATTATGTTGGTTCTATCTAGAACGTGCTCCAAAAATATCCTATTCAAGTTCAAGGAGCAGATAGAACTTGAGGGTTATTTATGGAAGAATATCTCTTAAGGAACAAAGGATTTTTATTATCAGGAGTTTGAGGTACAAAAAATAAATTATTTAAATTTTTTATTTTATATAATTTTATACGTTAATTAGATAAATATTGTAGTTTATAAGTATTTATATTATGTTTTTCTTTTTTATTTTTTCAGAAAGAATTTTTTTAGGATTCAAAATTTGATGTTGTCATTTATGATGTAAGAGAGAGTCATGCCCGTGTATGTTATAAAGACTTTGTTGGTTTGATAAACAAGAATGGTGTACGACCTCCTTATATATCTGAAAAAATATGGAGTCGTTGGCAACAGTACTGGGCAACACTTGAGGCAATCTCCATTTCAGAGCGCAATTCTGTAAATAAACAAGGAGGACCGGAGGGACAGAATCTACCCGTATACACTAGAGGATCTATGACCCGTCAGGAGCATGCAGAGAAACTAATAAGTTTCTAAACTTTACACTTATATTTTGATTTTTGTACTAATTACTACCAATTAGATTTCAATGTAATTTGATATATGAAATTTAGAATGAAAATATATGTGTATTATGGAGAATGATAATTTTATAAAAGTTTGTTGCCATAAATGGCTATGTTGTTGAGAATTTTTTTTGTTTAACAGGGGTTAAATATCATAAAAATAGAGGAAACTTTGTTGAAATTTTTGTAAATTGTATTTCACTTATAATACTTTATTCTAATGCAGGAAAAGTCTATGGGTACAAAGCTTACACTACATCAACTCTTTTTGCACACCCACACTAGGAAGTATGATGGTGTGACCTTTGTCAACTCTCGATGCAGACAACTTAATGCATGTGAAATTTATAATTTAATATTAATTTGATAAATAATATTTGTTAAAAATTATTACTTATTAATATAAACAATTATAATGATAGGAGCAAATACAAGAAAGCATTGAACGATAATGTCAGAACTTTGAAAATGTTGATAAGAGTCAGACATATCTTAATGTCATTGGTGGTAGGGACTGCAGGGGAAGGATTTTCGGCTTAGGTTCTTCTGCAAACATATGTTATTCACAATCTTTCACATCCACTATAGCTGTATCTAGTAGGTGGTCCGCATTCAATGAGTGAATTGCTCAGCTTGAGAGCACAATGGAGATGTTGGCAACTCAGTTGTGACAGTCGATGAAGTAAATAACCCAGCTCCGTAATGATGTGGATGAGTTGAAGGGGAGGAGCAACACCTCATCGGAACAGTCAAATCATCCGCCTTCACGAACTATATAGCTTAAATTTATAATATTTCGGTACTTAAATGGATTTTATTTGATGTTTTAATACTCTTGTGTTTTTTATGAATTTTTAATTTACAGTTATTTTCAAGATACTTATTGTTGTACATTATAATTTTTATATTATATTACCAATCATGATAATTTTTATATTATATTATCAATCAAGATTATATTATTTAAAGAAACTAAATGTAGAAAAAAATCAATAAATTATCAAAAGAAAATTATAGTGGGAATTTATAGTGAGATATGTCGATGGAGTTTTTGTAGCTAAAATTACCAATGGGAAAAATGGTACTGTAGGTAAATTTTCTGATGGAATTACAATATCCGTCTCTAAAATTACCGACAGAATGTTATATTCTATAGGTAAATTTAGCGACAAAAATTATTGATCCTTCGCTAAAATAACCTACGAAAATTGTAATTTTGTTGAAAAATTTTACCTACGGCTTTTTCTTCTACAACTCTTTTCATCGGTAATTTCCATCGCCAAATTTACTTCCTTACGAAAAATTAGTATTTTCTGTCTTCAATTTCTGTCATTAAAACCAATTTTTATTGTAGTATTATATCTACTTAATAGGGTTCCTAGGTTCTTAAGACTCCTTATGAATAATGGATAGAAAGAAAACACGATTTGAGACACTTTTGCGTTCAGGGTTGCCCAGAAGAAGTAAGGGTATATAATCCATATAAAAAATAAGCTTGATTCAAGGATTGTTAGTTATTATTTTATGAATTATCCTTAAAAGTCAAGAGGGTGTAGATTTTATCGTCGTCACTTTAATATAAGAATATTTAATTCTATTAATGCTCATTTCATTGAGAATGGCCAATTTAATAAACATACAAAACCTTAAAAAGTGGATATCAGAGAGATTCAGGTGTAAACCTCTATACCTAGTATTTCTCCTCTTATTTTCATCCCTCTTATTATGTCATAGCCACACAACATGTTGAAATAATAAATCAATATTTAAAACCCACAAGATTAGCATTTAGGTGATGAACCAGCTAATGATGTTAAGTCACAAATGAGCAAATGGTAGACAAGCCAAAAAAAATAACATTATGAAGGTCTGTAAGAAAATACTAGCTATTTTAGATGACCATGTAGTTTAATCATTTGAACATAATTATAATTTAAGCATTAATAGGGATCTAATATTATAGAATGTAGAAATTTCGATATGTAGTTCAACATTATGAAAGAAGAGTTGAAATCAATTGATGATAATAAATTATGTGAGCTAGTCAAGTTACTTGTAGGTTTAACATAAGTTAGTTGTAAATGGGCCTGTAAGACCAAACAAGACTTAAAAGGCAACATCAGAAGCTACTAGGCTAGTCTTATCGTCAAAGGTTATAATTAAAAGGATGACATTGACTATAAAGAGATCTCCTCTCCAGTTTCAAATAACGACTCTTTGAGGAATGTTATGACTTTGATAGCTCATTATGATATAGAACTTCACCAAATAGACGTAAAGATTGCCTTTCTGAATGGTGAATTGGAAGAAGTTTATATAGACCAATCAGAAGGATTCTCCATCATATAAAAAGAAATTTTGATTTGTAAGTTAAAGTAGTCGATATATAGACTATAATAAGCTTTATAATAGTGGTATCGTTATTTAAATAATACCATTATGTCATATAGTTTTGTAAAGAATGCCATTGATTGATGTATTTACATGAAGGTCAATAAGAGTAAGTTCATTATTTTGGTCCTTTATATTAATGATATCCTTCTTACTACTAATGAAGCTAGCTTGTTACATAATGTAAAGAAGTTTCTCTCTAAGAACTTTGAAATGAGAGATATGAGTGAGAAATCCTATGTGATAAAAATAGAAATATTATGTGATATATCATAAGGTCTGCTAGTATTATCTCAGAAAGGCTACATCAATAAAGTATTTAAGAGATTTAGAATGGGAAAATGATATGTAAGAATAGTTTCATTTTTAAAAGGGGATAAATTTAGTGAAATGTAATGTCCCAAGAACAATTTAGAATAGAAGGTAACGAAATCTATTCCCTATACGTTAGAGCATGTATGCTCAAACATACACTTAGTTGGATATCATCTTTGTTATTGGAATATTAGGTCAATATCAAAGTAATCTCATTATAGATAACTAGAAAGTTGCAAAGAAACTCTGTATGTACTTTCAACACATTAAGGGTTAGATGCTCACGTAAAGAAGGTCAAATTACATTGAAATGATTAGCTACTCTAATTCAGACTATGTTAGATATGTGGACCCGAGAAAATCCACATTATATCATATGTTCCTTTTAGATGGAGGAGTAGTTTCTTGGAAGAGTGGAAAGTAGTATGTTATTGATACTTTCACTATAGAGGCTGAATTTGTTGCAAGCTTTGAGGCCACTGTTCATATGTTGTTGTTATAAAATTTTATCTTAAGGCTTGGTATTATTGATAATATAACTAGGTCGCTAAGGATTTACTGTGATAACTCCACAGTTGTCTTCTTTTCTAGGAGTGACAAGTATTCAAAGGGTGTAAACCATATGGATTTGAAGTACTTGTCTGTCAAAGAAAAAGTGAAGAAACAAAAAGTATCGAATGAGCATATTAGAATTGACTTGATGATAATGGCTACATTAACTAAAGAATTGTTATCTAAAGCATTTTCTAGCTATGTTGAATACATGGGCTTTATGCACAAGTCCTTGATAGTATGATAATATGATATGTATATATACATATGGTTGACTTACTCGGATTATTGTTATATTTATGAATTTAATTAAAGGTATATTTTTGCTTGTTTGCTTGTTTTCTATATTATATTGTATGCATGTATTATTTCAGTGTGATGACAGATTATGTCTTTTGAAAGACAATAAAGTTAAAGATTATAGTACTCCTTAACTAAAGTTGTTTTAAGTTGAGTTGGTTATGTGATATATGGAAGGAATCACATTATTAAATGACTTATAACTTTTATGATCCATTCATTTCAATTTGGTTAAGGATGATGACTTGATAGATTCAATATGTGGTGTGAGTTTATGATTTGTTGAATCGCCAAGTTGTAGCATAGGCCAAGTCAAAGATTGTTAGATTATTTTAATGATTCGATTATTTCAATTCAGTTAAGGATGATGACTTGATAGATTTAATGTATGGTGTGCATTTATGGTTTGTTGAATCACCAATCATAATATAAGCGAAGTTGGAGATCATTGGATTAAACAACCTCTCCACTGGTTAAGAGTAAGACTGCGTACTACTAACCCTCTTTGTAAGGCCCCAATAGATACCTAAGAAGCATTATAGTATGTCTAGGGTATATTAAGAATTGAATATAAAGAATTAAGTGTATCTAAGCATAGTAAGGGACATAACGGTAATTAACTTAAAAGACATATTGGTAATTTCTTCATTTAGGCATGGACATGAATAATTATATGTGAAATATGAACTAGAATGAAATCAATTGATGGCTTTATATGCCAATGTGGGAACTAAAGGAGGAAAAAGGATCAAATGTGCAATTTTGCCAAAAATTAACATGTGGTCCAATGGGATTGAAACATGTGTCTAAGACTAGAAACTTCATGAAAAGGGGAGTAGAAGAGAGGGGAGAAGGACGTGTATATATGGTTTTAACTCAGAATTTTCTCCTCTCATCCCCTCTCCATTCCATCTCCTTAATTACATCATTTTCCATAAGGAGTCAAGCTAATCCTAGGTGAAAATCAAGGTAAAAGTTTATGATTTTTCTTCTCACCTTCATCTCTCTTGCTTTGCTCATGAAGACCTAGAATTATAAGGTTGGATATAGGATTGAGATATGTATTTGTAGTGTTCTAGTTGATGAATCAAGCAAAGCTAAGGGGGAAGAGAAGAAAGATTACTAGAAGACAAGCTAATTGACAAATTTCAAGGTTTGGGACTACACTTAGATAATTTATGTATGTATGCATATTTGAATGTGTATAAAGATTTATTTGGACATGGAATGGTTGCTGGAATGATGTCTTAGTATTTCTTTTCATGGAATCGGTTGAATAAGACAAGAGAGAGTAATGTTTAGCGAAATTCTATCTTAGGTTATCGATTCACTTATACCAGCCTTATTGTTTTTGGCTATAACTCGACCTATAGACCTCAAAATTGAGTGATTACAATTAAAGATGAAACTTAATACATAGAAATAAAATCTCTAGAAGAGACTCAGACTTAATTCTAGCTTTATGACATTGAAAATTGAGATAAAAAATGGTGACCTAATGTTGTCCCTATATTGGAGTAGCTTGTGATGTTTGGTGCATATCTCATGATTTAGAAGACCAAATGGTCTGATTTTAAAGTGCTATGGAAACTAGAGATATAGGGAGATAAATGTTTAGAAGACCTTAAAGCCTATATCGAATGTTTGATATGTCAAAATTATGGAATAAGTGGAGACTTTCGTGTAATTTGTTTCTGGACTGATTTGTTTGCCTATTTTTAGACCCACCGTGGGCTTAGCCCAAATTACACTATTTTGAGTTTTTTGCTTCTGTTTTTTTTACCGAATCATATTGGAACCTTTTTAAATGTTTATAGAACTTTGTATGCACCTAGAAATAAATGAAATATGACTTACTATATGTAAATTGGGTGATTAAACATTGAAATTTTAGATTGATCATAATGTGTGCTAAAGGAAAATTACATGTATATAGATGATTTATATGCATATTTATTGCTTATATGTGTATAGTATGATTATATAAGTGTGATTCTAATACTATCCTAATGGTGACAAGTTATGACTTGCATTTATGCACTTAAAAACATATTTTATGTTTTCAAATGAATATCATGTGATTTGTCAATGTATTAATTATGAAATTGGCAAATGATTAAAAGAAATGTTACAGTGCCTGCTTCATTATCTTGGTAATGGATTTATAGGCATGCCTATAAGGTTACAATGTAGTTACTACAGTTTGACACCACTGGTGTCTTCATTTCAAAACCATAGTGTCTCTATAGTTCGATACCTTCGGTAATCCACAGTTTAATACCTTCGGGTATCCATAGTTCGATAACTTTGGGTATCTATAGTTTGATATCTTCGGATATCCACAGCTTCCGTTATCTACACCCACAAGAATGTGTAGGCCTAACATAGAAACGAAATGAAACAGTTATAAATAAGAGATAAAATATGACAACATGAATAATTTATATTAATAAGCTTTACAAATCAACATTTGGGTTATAAATGTGAATTTACGGCATATGGATAATACATTGAAGCATATTTGCATTATGTACTTTGCTTAATTATGTCATTATTGTTTACATGAGTTTATGATATTTAAGAATGTGTGTATGCTTAGCGGATGATTGCTGTGAATCTTCATCAAAACTAAGTATTTCCCCCACTAAGCTTTCAAGTTTAGCACTGGTGTTAATCTGTGTAGGTCTAAGTAATAGGACTAAGACACATGGATCATCTACGGGGCCCAAGGCTAACCGCTAGAAGTAAAAGTATCTTTGGATGTGTCTTTTGATTAAAGAATGGTTGTATATATAATGAAGGAAATTGCAGTTTCTTAACAGTTTGTAATTAAGAATTTAAGTTTTGTGTAATATCTCTTTTGGATTACCATATAAATGTAATGATATAATGCTATTTTTAAATGATAATGTTAAGGGATATAAAATTTTGTAATATGTATGTGTACAGTATTGAATAGACAAATGAGTGATGACAATCCCTATAAATGAATAGAATTATATGCGTCTTACACTTTTTATACCCCACGTGTCAACAGAATTTCTACTGGGTTGTTGTTATTGTTTAATAATCTGTAATGGTCCATATTGCTAGTTGGACTTATTTAAATAAAAGTGGGTCGAATGTGATGGTTATTGAGTTTAAAGAAGTTAGAGAGGGGAGAGAATATAAGGCTTAGTTTGGGGGAGTGGTGGCAGTTGACAACCTGCTGAAATCAACCTACTGAAATGATAAGTATTTATTGATTCTCAATAAGTACTTATGTATTTGATATTGCTGTTTTGGTAACTGCTGAAACATGAAAATAGTTGTTTGGCAAGTGCGGTTATGGTTGCTGAAAAGAGATAAAATGACTAAAAAGCCTATTGATTTAATAAACTATTAATTGTTATATAAATAATTAAAAAAATATTATTAATCATATAAATTTAAAATTATAAATAATAAAATAAGAAAATATAAGAAAATAAATTTAGTAAATAAAATATTTCATAAAAATATATTATTAGTCATATTAATTAAGAGTATAATGGAAAATAATACTTGTAGTGAAGGTTATTAATGGAAAGTAAAATTTTTACCGCAGAGGCAGTTTCTTACCGCAACTCTTTTTCTGCTTATTGATTTCTGCGGTAGCACCGCACTTTTCTCCAGTCTCCAGTTATTTACCGCAGATCCAAACATGTGACTGCGTTTGAAAACTGCAGTGAATAAGTACTTATCTCCACCGCACCGCAGATTCAAACGTAGCCTAAATCCCTCCCCTCTTCTTTTTATAATTGATGGTTACAAAAGATAAGATAAGAAAAAACTAGAAAATTTTAACACATTAATCATAATCATCAAAGATTATGAGAAGAAGAGAGAGAACAAATCATAAGAGAAAGGACTAACGTAAAAATAAACAAATAGTAATGAATCAAAGTAAATTTTTATTGCCATTATTATTTATATAAAAGCAAAATATGTGAATTCCTGATATTTAAAATTAAAACACTTTAATGAAGGTATCTATTCAATGAAGGGGGAAGAAAACAAAATAATACCTCTCTTTGTGATAATTTCATAATTTTCTTAACCAATTTTATATTTATTTTAAGCACTTTCATAACCTGATTTGAATAGTCATACATATTTTGAATTTATCAAGCATGTTATTATGATTTGAAGTCGTAATTTGAAATAATTTAAATACTCTCTTACATTGAAGCTGTCACCATTCAAATAAAGTGCATATCCGATTGTTGTTTAAGTTATTTTATAAATTTCTTTTTAAATAAGGATCTGAATCAAGAAAAATCGAAAGTAGGGATCCTGATTGCAAACTATTAAATGAACGTTACGGTTGCTAAGTGTAAAAAGGCGCAGCCTTTTTGGACTGGTAACGGGCACTTTGTGTGAAAAAAGGTCAAGGGTGAGTAAAGTGTGCTAGGAAAAAGGAGCGGACTTCGCTTATTACCTGCCGTTCTTTTTGGGCAATTGATGGGAATCCCTATCCCTTAGACCATCGCCGTAGAAAAAAGTGGCACAAGTGGCGCTTAACTCAAGAAGCTACTTTTGACGGGTAAAACGCAACGGTGGAATGATATTTTTGATGGGTACTTGTTGGTGGCTCCACTTCGACAATGGCCAGAGTGAACGTTGCGACTCTTATAGTCGTAACTCCGTTAGAAAAGGGCTGTTGTGGTTTGATCAAATGATTTTTATTTTAACTCTTGTTTCTGGTAAATATCGTTGATTAGTAAGAGGCTTTTGGTCAGGGTTATTTACATTATTGTAGTTTTATTGGTAAAATTACTGTAATTGAACTCTTAGTTAGTTTATATTTAATCGTAACTAATACATGATATTATTTATTTTATTTAATAAAATATTTTCTATTCTTATATATTTTATTTAAAGTATTTAATACTTAAAGAATAAATAAATTTTTTGAAACGACTATTTTATAATAAAAATTGTGATTTGATTATGATATTCAAATTATATTCAAGTGTTATTCCTAAATAATTATCAATTACATCCTTCAAGATGAGATATTAATGAAATGATTAATTTAATATAATGTTATATTTTTTTACATTTAAAAATAGCTTCTTTACTAATTAAGGATAAGGTTGTGTATTAAGAATAAGGCTATGTATTATTGAACCTTTCTAGACTCTACGTGTTAGTAAAATTTCTACTGGACATTATTGTTGTTGTTGTTATATTTCTTTTATATGAAAAAGTAGTTGATTCGTAAACTAAAGTGCAGTTATTCTTAAATAAACATGTATGCATTTGATGGAGAATAAGTTTATTTAATTGATTTATTAATAAAAATCTCCTATAGAACATTATTTATAAGTTTATAAATGTCTTTATTTTGATGATTGTATAATTAATGGTTAATCACTATGGGTACTCTATGATTCGACCTTTTTTTTCATTTCAATCTCATATTTTGAAAATTATATTTACACCAAGATTCATACGAAGAAATGTCAAAATTTAGGATCCCAATGCATTTAACCTTCTTATATTAACATGAGATTACTAAAATGTTTTATATAAGAAATAATATATTTTGATGTCCCTTATGACTTATTCTAGTTAAAGAAGCTCAATTAATAATAATTTAAACAATATACTAATAGTTGAATAAGTAAATAAATAACAAATGATTCGTTACCTTAAAATAATTAAAGAGAATATTTTATTATTCTTAATTAGTAATAATGTTGTAACTATCTAGTTAGAGTGAAATGAGTTTTGAAAGTGTTGTTTTAAAAAATCAATTACTAATTTTTAAGAGCAAAAATGCTTGAAATTTATATAAAGTAAATATTATTTTCATACTCTATGTTAAATTAAAATATTCAATGATAAAATAATTAATTATATGTTATAACTAAGTATGGATATGGTAAGTTAAACTATTCTGACATTTATAATTTTTTTAATTATACGTTATAACTATGTATGGATAGGGTAAGTTAAACTATTATGACATTTATAATTTTTAGTGGGCATGATTTATTACTAAGGTCAATCTTGATCTATCATTTTTAATTAAATTAAAAAATTTTAATTTATCTAATTTTAATCATATTTCAAAATTATAATTTATAATCATTACCAATTTATTAGGAACATAATTCACATATATACTATAAATAAAGAAAAAATTAATTTGAACTATTTTAGGTTCAATTACAAAGTTTAAGAAATTTCAACGATAAAATATAAAATATTTAAATTTATTAAGGTTAAATTCCAATTATGTAATAAAAATTATACTTTAATTATATTTTACATTTTAATCTTAGTTAGATGTTAGTGTCTTTATTTTCTATCTTTTTGTGTGTTAATTTTCTTTGTTTTTGAGGTTTGAAGTTATACTTAATAGAAATTAATCTTGTTTTATGTCAAGGTGTATTTTGGAATCAAATAGAAAGAACTGCAAACATTTTGAGGCCAAAAAAAAGAGCTAAAATAGGCATTAAACCTAACTAGACATGGCCTCGTGTAGTGATACTTATGTAACAGTCAGCAGTAGAATTTTTTTAGAGATTTTGTTTTGGGCTTTAGCCTTGCATTTGAAGGTTGCACTGTCTGTGAGATTGGGTCCTATTTGAAAACAAAGAAACGTGACTTGGTTGAATCAAACAAAGTGGGGGCAATGAATTGGACAGGAAAGGAAAACGTGGGCTACAAACATCAAAGCAATAGTAGCTAGAAAAGAGAACAAAGGAGAGTAGCATGAAATAGAGAAAAGCTTGCGACAGGAGAATAGAGAGCTGGCGACAGAAACAAAAGCAGAATAGAACACATCCATAGAGAAGAATAACGCCCAACAGAAAAGAGAAAAATCAAGCAACAAGGATGGCGGCTAGACAGGAAACAAAGAAGAAAATCAAGAACGTCCCAAACGTGAACAATCCCAAATAGTTAGGAAAGTTTGTGATATTGGATAACTAAACTCTTATTTCTTGGTTTACGAAATCCTAGTTCTTGAATTCTAAATGTTGTAAGACTTTTGTTCTTTATTTGAATCGATTTATTAGTCAAGTATTAATTATTTTCTGGGTTATTATTTGATTGTTTGATTTTACAGCTAGGTGCGCAACTAGTTTGTGATTTTATTCAATCAATGGCTAGATTAAACAGGTTGATGTTCAATTCTTTTAGTCAAAAGTAGCGACTAGGATTTTTGTCTACTATGTTAGGGACATGATTCTAAGAAAAATAGTTGTCTAGGCTAAATATGCATCATATGTATATTGTCTAGTTCGTCGATTTTCTTGAATCATAAAGCTATTAATTAAGTAAATCTAAGATTGTATCTAAGTTATTGATTAATAAGAGTTAATTCGAATACATGTTTCGGTTAACTAAACATAAGAGAAAATAGGTCAAGAAATTTATCACGACGAATGCTTAACCAATAAATTGATTATTTTTTATTGTCAATAATCAACGCAAGTTCAATAATGAAGGAGATCGAAAACCAAGATTTATTCCTATTGATTGTTAAATTCTTATTGTTTTGCTATTAGTTATTTTTCAATTTTGTATTCCAATTAAATTATGTTTAATTCACAATTTAAACCCCCTTTTTATTGCGTAGCTACTAACGTTTGAATTCCTCATAGGAGTAATCCCTACTTTCTGCTATTACATTAATTTGTGTTTTAGAAAGTTGGTTTCTTTTTATATTTGATTGCAGACGATAACAATCACCATTAGAGTTGGTAAATCTATTCTTTTCTATAAAAAGAAGAAGACAATAAAGAATTTAAATTTCCAGAGAAATTCTCTTTTAAAAGTTAAAATTCTCTTTTAATTGGTGAATATTGTTAGAAGGTGGATAATTGAATAACTTCTTGATAATTTCTTTTATTAAAGAAGAATTTTTTTACAAAAGTATCCATCCTTTTTATTTTCTTATTATTTCAATTTATTATATTAAAATGGCTCTATTGACAAATTGTAAAACTATTCCTTTGCACCTAGGATGCAACTTTGTATTTTGTTTCCCTTCACTTCGTTTTCCTTCTTGTCTCGTAATTTTAAAGGATGAGATCTTTCGATAATTATAGGCAATGTTTTAGCTAATTGTCACAAATAATTTTTCCTATGTTTTATTTTCATAACAAAAAACTATTTGTGACGTTTTGAGAAATCGTTGCTAATACTTTTAGCTAAGCCTAGTTTTCACAGCTAAAAATTATTAAGTTTTAGCTGCATTTTTAGTAATATAGCTAAATATTTTTAGTTAAGTTTCTAGAATTGTAGCCAAATGTTTTTAGCTACGTTTTGTAAAATGTAGTCAAATTTTTAATATACATTTTAACAAAATGACATACCATGTTGAATTATAATTATTTGTGACATTTTAAATCCATATTATTGTATATAATATTTAGAATTTTTTTGGTTGTTAATTTATTATACAAAAAATTATACTAAAATAATTGATAATTTGAAGCATTGTATTATAAAAATAAAATATCATTAAATTTATTCATGTACAAGATTTTAATTAAAACTTCAAAAATACTTATATAAAATAATAAATACAGATATTAGTTTAATCACTTAGCCTCGCTTTCATTTTCACTACTTACATAATCCGGGCCAAGTAATTTTTTAAGATACTTTTCATACTTGGCTAACTGTTTTTAAATGACTTGTTTTCCTCTTCAAGACGTTGAATGTATGCTGATCTTGATAAGGATAAAGCAGTTGGCTTAGGGTCAAATCTAAGATCTTTGATAATATCTAGATCATATACCTAACACCTTGTTGCAAATGCCTTCTACATTTGCCTCATTTCGCTCAGATATTGATATTTGCAAGAACTCTTACATCTTATTCTAAAATTAAAAAGTAAAACCAATATTCAATGCAAATATTATTAGTTAGTACTACAAAAATAAATAAACTTAAAATTTAAACAAATTTTTATATTTACATAGTTATTTTGCGCTTCTTCAGACATCCACCCTTGACTTTTTATATAGTGAGTGAGTTTGTAGAGTATGATCCTATCATACTCTTGTCTATGTAGTTCCTTCTCACTCTGTTTTATGGAAAAAAAAGAAAGAAACAACAATGCACAATATATTTTATTCATCAGAAGAGAAAATAATCGAAATATCTGTAGTTCTTAATTAAAGAACTACAACATATGAATAAAAACTACATTAAACCAAAGATAAACTAACCTGTATAACAAATTGAGATCAAAGATACATAAAGTCCCTCTTTTGTAGAAATAAATCGAAACCCAAAAAATCGTCAGTTAGAAAAATTGCATACTTCTTCTCTATCTATATATAACACACGCAACATCGTAAAGTGAACATCTTTTTGAATTTAAATTGAACAACCTAAATAAAGAAATTACAATGACAACATCTTTTTAAATAAATTGCATCCTCATACAGGTTACATGTTACATCCCGATTTCACGCTTAAGCTTAACACATTTTTGTTACCTATTACATTTAATGATGTAATGGAACTTGTGAACAAAACATTTGGTGCAAGAATCCAACTCCATCCTTAGAAAGAAAATTTTCTAGAATAAGATGGTAAACGTTTGTTGTCAAACATTGATCTTATTTATTAGTTAAAGTAAAAAAGGTATAAGGTCTCTCGCAAAAAATCAAATAGCTTGTAGATTATGTAAAGAGGGAGAAAAAAAATGCTTGAAGAAGCTTCTAGCTTAGGAAAAATAGAAAACTAAATTTCAGGATGAGAGCTAGACAAGATATTAAAAAAAAAAAACTTAACCTACAAATTGCAAAAAAAACTCTTAACAGAACTTTCATCAAACATGTTATAGGCAGTACTCAAACAAGTTTCCTAATCCATTTAAGTAAAACTTAACCCATTGTGGATGTATTCACCATCTCTTTTGAATACACATTATTATTAAAATACATATCCATTATCAACCAAACAACAACACACATGGTTGACAACACAAAACCTAGCAAAATACAAAACCCAAATAAAATAAAAAAAGCAGAACATAAAAACTCAAGTACAAAGGAGGGATAACTTACCTCGACGGACAACAAACTGGAGATGACGACGAAGACCGAAAAACTCAAAGAAGATTACGACAAAATCTAGAAGAAGATAGAAGCAAAAGGAAGAAAACAATGAAAAAATAACTAGGGGGCTTCGTTTTTATGTTATATTTAACAAAGTTTGAACAGTTGGCGATAATTTTCTATAAACGTCGCCAATGTACACAAGGTAGCATTTTGCAATGATCTTATGGAATCTTCGCTAAATGTTGATCACTGGCGATGAATTAGTAAAAACATCACCAAATGATTGTCCTTTGTGCTAATTTTTGGGCGAAGTTTCCACAAAAGTGTCACTACAGGAGGTTTTTGGTGACGATTTTGTAACTATCACCAATTCTTTTTACATATATATATATATATTTAACAAATTTTTTGTAATATATAATTTCTATAAAGCATTATAGAATTTATAAATAATAAATAGAGTTTTGTGATGATGAGCAAGTTTTACTTCTAATAAAGCCCCTAATATCTGCAAGTATACAGGTCGTAAACTTGTAGTATTAAAGGTGTTGATCCCACGAGGAGTTGGTGAACTAATCTAATTCTAAGTTATTAAAGGCCTAAAATGATTATAAGAAAAGAAAATAAAAACTAAACAAAAAGGTAAATTCGTGAATATGGATTGATTGAAATTAAAATGTAAAATTAACACACAAGGAATCAAATTGAGCACCACCAAATTAACAATGGAAATCACACAAGGAAGATTAGTTGATTATGAGAAGGAGGATTTATCCTATCATTAAATCCTAATATGATTACTTTTGAGTTAATACAGTATCAATCTTAGACTCTCGAAGTGTGGATTACTCTCTCTCGAGTTATAATTATTAAACCCTAAATCATAACCCCTAATTGAATTATGGAATTTACAATCTCTCAATTAACAAAAGGCTCACAAATCCAATCAGATCTTTAGCCCTTTAATAGACTATCGGGTCCTCACACAAGATCTCTCTTCTTATAAATTCTCGATTTGATTATTTGCAAGATCTATTAGATTGTTTAACTCTCATTACCTAATCTAATCATTTTGCTATCGATTCGCTCTCTTGATTTACTACCGAAGCATGCAAATACAACAAATAATCACAATACCTAATGTCTTAACATTAAAAGAAATCACATTAACATTGATTTAAGACCAAATCCTTAAAAAAGTTTAGAACATCATCATCAAACCTAAATCCATCATTATCAAATCCATCTTATAGATTCAAAAGAAAGAACAATAAAGATGAAATGAAATGTCACTTGGAAGGGTAAGAATAGATTGGGAAAATAGCAATACTGCAGCCCTTCTTCTCCTTCTTCCTTTCTCCTCCTTCTCTCTTCTTCTTTCTCTCCCTTGGATCTTTTCAAAATGGAATAAATGGAGCTCGCTTTCGGTCTTCCTTCTTTTCTTTATATATCTGTTCCATTTAGGGCAAACATTAGGGTTTACTCTGGCCCAACAATCTAAAATATCCCTCAAAAAATTAAGTTTTAGAAGCTGGTCCGTGTCTGCTATCGTGCACGGCCACGATCGTGGCACTCAATTTTTGCTTTCTGTCATGATCATGACAGATGCGGCCACGATCGTGGCAGATCACCAGGCTTCTGTCATGATCGTGGCCCTCGGCCTTACTATGGGCTTCCTCTTATTTCTCTCCGTTCTTCGATATTTGATATGCAGCACTAACAAACACATCAAAACACCTCAAATACACAAAATTTAAGCTCAATAGCATGCTCTAACCTATAAAACACTTAAAACACAAATATCTAACTAAATAACATAATGTTAACCTAAACATGCACTAATCATTCAATTTAACAACAAAACACATACTAAACTACCCACTAAAATATTATGCAACCTACAACTATCAACATTCCCACACTTAAACTTTTGCTTGTCCTCAAGCAAAATCCAAACAAGTAAAACACAAAACACACCTAACAGCAAAACTCACATATGTAACAATGGTACAATGACATTGAACTTTACGAAACAAATTTAACTATAAGCACGATCCTTCAAATTGTTCTAACTTATTAACTTATGAAATCTGTGTCTCAGACTAAATATACATAATAATTAGGACTTAATGTCACATTCATTCACTCCTATCACTTACACACATACATTAATAATTTGTTAGTCAATAAAAAATTGTAGCTATCCCTAAGTAGCTTTTTATGAAAATTCAAGCTATTCACAAAGATTGGTAGGATTTATTAAACAATGAACTATTTTTGTTAATTTTATTAACATGAATCTAACTTTTTGATGTGAAGGCAAATATTTGTGATGAATGTCCCCTAGTTACTCAACTAGGCCATGTTTTTATTAAGCAACTTGGTTAGAATGTCATTATAGCCTTTTAACGCGAAGGTAAACATTTATAATGAATGTCCCCTAATTACTCGGCTACATCACATTTTCAACTGGCTACTAGCTCTATTAATAACCCACTTTGTTTCAAAAAGGGCCAACATAATAGTTATTGAAACAGAAACACACTTTTTTAAATATATATTTTGTTACCTATCTCATTACTTAAGCTAATCATTCTCATAAAAAGATACCAACGATGCTACTTATTCGATTGGCCTAAAATTATAAATGAATGTGGTAAATTCCTATAGTGAATGAACTAACATCGTATCCTAATTAATATGCATATTTAATTGAAACAACCTATAACACTAATTTCACAAGCTAATAAATCTTAGCAACCTAAAAGACTATGTTCAAAGCTAAATTGATTCTGTTAATTCCTAGCCATTGACACATTCACACGAATCACATCATGCAATCATAAAAAAAAGTAACATACAACATGTAAAATTCACATTCAAATAAAAACATATAATGCACATAACCCTCGCCATACTTAAATGATACATTGTCCTGAATGTGAGAAGAACAAACAAACAATATATAAGGTGGGAATAAAAATAATGAAACAAGAGAAACATGAGAACAAATGAAAATAAAAATAAAAGACAAGGGTTAGAGTATAGAACCATCATAGTGGTTGAGTTGGTGATGGTGTTGGTGTTGGTGTTGATACCAAAACCGCTTGACATCGAGATTGTTTTCCTTTCTTATAATTGATTCAAGAGACTAAGAGAATTAGTGATCCAAATCATTAAGACTTATGTATAGAATTTGAAACAAATCTAACTACACAATAATTTACATCTAACTACTAAACGTGCTAATTTATGGTCATTAGCTTGACCGTGCATCCTTGGAAGTGCGTTCAGTTGTTCGAAAGAAAAGAAATTACTTCCTTTTCCTTAGAGATCACTCCTTCGAAATATGGTTTGTAATGATGCCCATTGACCTTAAAGGTCTCTTTGTTTGAGTTATCCAATTCAAAGGCTCCATAAGAAAACACTTGGGTGACCGTAAAAGGTCCACTCAATCGCCATTTAAGTTTTTCTAGAAATAGTTTCAGCCTCAAATTGTATAGCAAAACCTTATCCCCGACCTTGAATTCCTTTTGCTTCAAATGAGAATCATGCCACTTCTTCACCTTTTCTTTATAAAGTTTGGCATTGTCATATGCATTGTGATGAAACTCATCAAGTTCATTGGGCTGCAAGAGAGGATTTTCACCCAACTACTTCTAATAAAAATTAAGAATTTTCATTGTCCAAAATGCAAGATGCTCTAATTGTATGGGCAAATGACATGTCTTACCATAGATAAGTTTAAAGGGGGTAGTTCTGATCAGAGTTTTGAATGAGGTTTTATAAGTCCATAAGGCATTATCCAGCTTCAATTCCTAGTTACGCTTGAGCTCCCAGTTTACAACCTCGACTTATCCACTGGTCTGTGGGTGGTAAGGGCTGGCTACTTAAGGATGGACCTCGTATCTTTTTAGGCGAGCATCAAAAGATCTGTTGCAAAAATGTGCTCCTCCATCACTTATTATAGTTCTTGGCACTCCAAATCAGTTAAATAAACTTCTAAAAAACTTCTGGACAACTTTGCCATCGTTAGTTGAAGATGCCATGGCGTCGGCCTAGCGAGATATATAATCCACCCCCACTAGAATGTAAGTGTTCCCTATGGAGGATGGGAATGGTCCCATGAAGTCGATGCCCCATACATCGAAAACTTCAACTTCCAAAATGTTGGATAAAGGCATCTCATCTTTTTTGGAGATGTTATCTACTCGTTGACAGTGATCGCACTGTGCCAAGAAAGCTTGAACGTCCTTAAACAAATGTGGCCGATAAAATCCACACTTGAGTACTCGAGCTACCGTATTAAGCTTCATGACATTATGTTAATTTATATAACATTTCTTCATTTGGAACACATCATCTTACCAAACCATCAACACATGTTCGATGCAAGATTGGTTCATTCTATAGATATTGGGTGCATTCATGCAAGAACCATTTTCACTGATGATATGATAGATCAGAGGGAAGTTTCCCACTAGCAACATAATTTGCAATATCAGCGAACCATGGTGTCTCCAGGTTGTTAAGTAACGTTAGGGTTTCATCAGGGAAGTTCTCATTAATATCATCACTTTGCTCGCATTCCCCTCCCTTCAGATGTGATAGATGGTTTGTGACCACATTCTCTGCTCCTTTCTTATCTCGCACTTCTATATCAAATTCTTGTAATAGTAGCACCCATCGAATAAGTATCGATTTTGCGTCCTTCTTAGCCAAAAAATATTTTAAAGCAGTATGGTAGGTGAATACGATCATTTTAGACCTCAAGACGTATGACCGAAACTTGTCACATGCATCCACCACTGCATGTAATTCCTTTTCTTTGATGTTGTAATTAAGTTGAGCTCATGTAAAGGTCTTGCTTGCATAGTATATCGTATGCAACCTTTTGTCTCTCCTTTGACCCAATATGCAACCTACAGCTTGGTCGCTTGCATCGCACATAACCTCAAATGGGAGTGTCCAATTCGGTGGCGTTAAGAATGAGGCTAATGTTAGTGCCTTCTTTAATTAATTAAATACGGATAAACATTTTTCATCAAAGAGGAAGGGCATGTCCTTGACTAACAAATTCATCAAGGGTCTTGCAATTTGCGAGAAATCCCTAATGAAACGATGGTAAAGCCCAGCATAGCTTAGGAATCCATGCATACCCTATAACGTCAGTTTTTGCTCTGTCCACTTCAAATCCTTAGTACGAAATTTTGTACCCGAGCACTATCCTCTCCTGCACCATAAAGTGATACTTCTCCTAATTCAGTACTAGATGTGATTCTTCATATCTTTGGAGTACCCTTTCCAAATTGGTTAGACACATTTCAAAACAATCTCCAAACACTGAAAAATCATCCATGAAAACTTTCATTATGTCCTCGATCATATTTGCGAAGATAGACATCATACATCTTTGAAATATGGTTCATAACATAATCCGAAAGGCATCCGCCTATTCGTAAAGGTATCATAAGGACATGTGAATGTGGTTTTTTCTTGATCCTCGGAGTAGATGAATATCTGATTATACCTCGAGTAACCATCCAATAAGTAGTAGAAGGAATGACCAACCACTCTTTCTATCATTTGATCTATGAATGGGAGAGGGAAATGGTCTTTTTTAGTCACCTTGTTGAGTTTGTGATAATCTATGCACAGTCTCCATTCCATGACTGTTTTTGTTGAAATTAATTCTCCACTTTCACTCTCCATTATAGTCATTCCACCTTTCTTTGGTACACACTGTATCACTATCAGATATGGGATAGATTATCCCCGCATCTAAGAGTTTTACTACATCCTTCTTAACCACTTCTTTCATGTGAGGGTTCAACATATGTTAACATTCCCCACCGCTCTACATTCTTCTTTAGGTTTATTTAATGCATACAAACATTTGGGCTAACACCTCGAATATCGAATATTTGCCATCCTATACCTTTCATCCGATTCCTAACAATATCTATAACCCTACTCTTTTGTTCCCCATCCAGTCGGTTATGGGTAAAGTTTGACCTTCACCTAAGAAAGTATTTCTGAGATGGGTAGGTAAAGGTTTAAGCTTTAAAGTAGGCGGTTTCTCCGTGGAGGGTGGTATGGGAGCTTCGGTTCAGACTAATATGTCTTGATGAGTTTGAATACCCGACTTCTCCATCTCATCCTCTCCTTAAGACTCAACCTTGTTTGCCTTCTCAGCTTCATTAATAGTCTCCACTTCTATTGATTTTACTTATACAATGCAACTCTCTACTTGTTCTTGTATACCTTCATCCATAATGTCAATTTTGATACACATGTTGCTTTTCTTCAGATTTTTAAAAGCCTTGTTCATATTAAATTCCAATTGATCTTTACCAATCCGAAGTGTCAGTTTTCCTTCGTGAACATCGATTAATGCTTTTCTTGTGTTCATGAAAGGTCGCCCAAAAATCATTGGATAGGTATTATCCTCTTTAAAATCAAGAACCACAAAGTCCACAGGAATAATGAACTTGTCCATATGCATCAGAATGTCTTCCACCACTCCAAACTATCTTTTAATAAATTGATTAGCCAATTGAATTGGCATTGAATTTGGCTTAACCTCACCGAGCCCCAATTTCCTGAATATCGACAAAGGTATAAGATTGATACTTGCTCCTAAATCGTAGAGGCACTTTGTGAATTCAAATTCATCAACTACACAGGGTATTGTGAAACTTCCTGGATTTTTCAGCTTGGATGGCATCTAGTTAGTGATTATGGAACTACAGGTGCCAGTCAAAGTTACTGTTTGGTTCTCTTCCCAAGTACGCTTCTTCAATAATATATCCTTCAAAATTTTAGCATATTGGGCATATGTTCTGAAGCCTCAACAAATGAAAGATTTATCTACAACGTTTTTAATTTCTCTACAAATCTCGCAAATTATGCACCCAGTTTATTCTTTCAAATCACTGAGGATATGGAACTTTTGGTGGATATGGCAGAGGGGCAACATAAGGAGGGTATTCGCTTATGTCCACGTCTTTCTCTTTTTCTTGGTCTTTCTCAACAAGAGGATGGTTTACAACTCTTGTCTTTGTGAGTTGTTCAAGTTCCTTCCTACTACGAAGTATGATAGTTTTTGGGGTTTGTTTGGTTAGAGGGTTAGTAATAAAATGGAATTGAATGTAACACACTTCTATCGTTTGGTTAAGAGTTTCATAATGGAATGGAATGTGATGGAAGCAGAGGGTTTCATGTTACGCTCCATTTCATCCTAAAAAGTGAAAATAAGAAACCTCCGATTTGGAGAGTTTAGGATGGAACGTAAACTAATAAATACATACTACCTAATATACCCTCAATAATTTTTCTTAATACCAATTAT
>JANQAP020000570.1:284067-305411 GCA_026874005.2 Erythroxylum coriaceum
AATAGAATAAAATTTATTAAATAATTAATAATAATAATTTTATATAATTAATAATAAATTGTATATAATTAATAATAAAAATTTTATTAAAATTTTATTATTTTTAAATAAAAATGTATAAAAAATTATTTGTCGCGGTTATGCGTAACTTTTTAATTGGACATGATTTTTGTTTTAAAATCATAGCGTTAAACCTCTTACAACAACCATTTTAATATCAGGGGTATAATAGTCATTTATTATACATTACATTACATTTCATTCCATTTATCTTCCAAACAATATTTCACTACATTACATTATGAACCCTTCTATCCCTCCCAAACAACTTTTCACTATATTACATTTCATTCTATTATAAATCGTTCCCTTCCGTTCCATTTTGTTCCATTCCGTTCCATTAATTAACATCCGATCAAACAAGCCCTTAGTTACTCCCTCGATTTTGTTTTGGAAGTGCTTAAGAGATTCCCCTCATTTCATGCAGACAAAGCACTTACCAATTAGCTTATTTGAACCTCCAAATTATAGATAGAAGAGCCATGATTCTTTGTTAGTTGCTCGAATCTACCTTCCAAATTCTTTGGAGCATCATTTAGGCTTCTAAACTTATCCAAAATCTTATCCAACTTAGATTCCATCGAGTTTGGTCTCTCCTATTGAAAACCAGGTGACCCTTAAGGTTAGAATTGACCTCCTGCATTGTTCAACCAAGAGAAGTTTGGGTAGTTCTTCCACCCAGGGTTATATGTGTTAGAGTAAGGGTTGTTCCCCCCTCCTCTACTGAATTGTGCTCCCATGTAATTAACCTGTTCCACTTTATTATCCTTCATTAGGAAACAATCAATGGTTTCGTGACTATCTTGTCCACACTGTTCGCATCTTTTCTAAATGGCTTTGAAAGAAGCCTTTATATTGTTTAACTATTGAGTCAAGTTGTCGATCATAGCTTGCATTTCTATAATTAGGTCAACAACTAAAGCTCCTTTTTACTTGTGAAGGGTTGTGGGGTGTCTATTCCTATCCGTTGTCTAAAGACAACTGTCACTAACCATTTCTTCTAACAACTCCTCAGCTTCATCCACCATCTTCCTCATTAACGATCCTCTTGATGCTGCATCAATAGTGCCTTGGGTAAGTGGGTTCACTCCATTATAAAAAGTTTGTAAAAGAACTTTTTTTAGTAAATTATAGTGAGGACACCTCCTTTGCAAGTCTTTGTACCTTCCCCATACCTCATAGAGTGACTTCCCATTACTTTGTTAGAAGTTTGTGATTTCCTTGATGATTTTGGTAGCCTTTGTGAGGGGGAAGTACTTATCTAAGAATGCACACACCAATTGCTCCCAAGTTGTAACATTTGCAGGATTGAGTGAATGATAGCATGCCTTTGCTCTATCCCTTAGTATGAAAAGGAAGAGCCTTATCCTAGCAGCATGTTCCGACATTCCATGATATCGAAAGATATCACATATTTCTAAGAAATTTACTATATGCGTGTTAGGATCCTTATTGATCAATCCATAGAATTGCACATTTATTTGCAACATATTTAGTAAAGATGGCTTTATTTCGAATAAAGGTGCTTGAACAGGTGTTCTATCGACACCTTGATTGGTCGCATTAAATCCTGATCTCATGAAATCCATGAGGGTCTGTAGTTGATTCCCTTGGTATCCTCCTTTCTAAAACTCTTGATGAAATTCTTTAGCCATGGTTGCTTTAGTATTCTCTTCTTCTTCACATCTAGCTCTTCGGATTGCTCGCTCTAGCTGTGCGATGTCAAGCTCTAGTGTTTTGACTATCCGACTCGAACTCTTAGTAACTCTTGTGTTCATGCAATTGCATGGACAAAAGAGTGGCAAAAACTCTTTAGAATAAAAAAAATTAACCTAATCTTACTAACTCGCCGGTAACAGCACCAAAAACTTATTGAGCAAGTTTTATTTCTAATAAAACCCCTAATATTCGCAAGTATACGGGTCGTAAACTTGTAGTATTAAAGGTGTCAATCCCATGAGGATTTGGTGAACTAATCTAATTCTAAGTTATCTAAGGCCTAAAAGGATTATAAAAAATAAAAATTAAAACTAAATAGAAAGGTAAATTCGTGAATATGGATTGATTGAAATTAAAATGTATAATTAACACACAAGGAATCAAATTGAGCACCACCAAATTAACAATGGAAATGACATAAGGAAGATTAGTCGATTATGAGAGGGGGGATTTATCCTATCATCAAATGCTAACATGATTATTTTTTAGTTAATACAGTATCGGTCCTAGACTTTCAAAGGGTGGATTACTCTGTCTAGAGTTATAATCATTAAACCCTAAATCATAGCCCCTAATTGAATTATAGAATTTGAAATCTCTTAATTAACAAAAAACCCACAAATCTAATTAGATCTTAAGCCCTCCAATAGAATATTGGGTCCTCACATGAGATCTCTCTTCTATAAATTCCCGATTTGATTATTTGTTTAATCTATTAGATTGTTTAACTCTTATTACCTAATCTAATTATTTTGCTATCAGTTCACTCTCTCGATTTGTGACCAAAGTATGAAAATACAACAAATAATCACAATACCCAATGCATTAACATTAAAAGAAATCACATTAACATTGATTCAAGAACAAATCCCTAAAGAAGTTTAGAACATCATCATCAAGCCCAAATCCATCACTATCAAATCCATCTTAAACATTCAAAAGAAAGAACAATAAAGATGAAATGAAATGTCACTTGGAAGGGTTGGAATAGATCGGGAAGATAGTAACACTGCAGCCCTTCTTCTCCTTCTTCCTTTCTCCTCCTCTCTTTTTCTTTCTCTCCTTTGGATATTTCTCAAAGTGGCAGAAATGGAGCCCCCTTTAGGTCTTCCTTCTTTTCTTTATATATCTTTTCCATTTAGGGTAAACATTAAGGATTACCCCGGCCCAAAAATCCGAAATATCCCTCGAAAAGTCTTGTTTTAGAAGCCAGTCATCGTCTACTATCATGCAGGACATGATCATGGTAGTGGCACTCAATTTTTGCTCTTTGTCATTATTGTGGCAGATCACCAGGCTTTTGTGCCACAATCGTGGCCCTATGCCTTGCTACGGGCTTCCTTCGATTTCTCTCCGTTCTTTGATATTTGATTTGAAACACTAACAAACACATCAAGGCACCTCATATACACAAAATTTAAGCTCAATAGCATGCTCTAACCTATAAAACACTCAAAACACAAATGTTTAGCTAAATAACATAATCCTAACCTAAACATGCATTGATCATTCAATTTAACAACTAAACACATACTAAACTATCCACTAAAATATTATGCAACTTACAACTATCATGTGACACCACATAAAATTGTCAAATCATATATTTTAAAGGAAATAAATAAAAAGTATAAATTTATGTAATATAAATTAATTTTTTGTTTTTAATTTTATAAAATTTTGAAATGACATTATTGTTGGCTAAATTTTTTTTAAACTTACAATCATTTTTAATAATATTAATTTTTATTTTTAAGAATATGATATTAATATTAAATATCATATTTTCCATTTTATTATATTGCAATTATTTTTTAATTATATTGCAATAAATATAATTATATATGGTAATTAATATAATTTTATATGAATTTATAGATAATAATTGTAATTAGTATAATGATTCATGAATGTATAGATAATAGATAAAATTTTCTCATTCCTTGGTTATGTAATATATTAGTCTACTTAATCATAATTCTTTATTTATTATATATAAATTCTATATCATTATATAAAATTTATATACTATATATAATTCTTATAATATACAGAGTGTAATATATAGGAATAAGTTGTGGCAACGAATTATAAAAATCGTCTCACATTTTCGTCACCAAAAATCAAGCCAAAATCACGTCATTTTATGATATTGAAACCTAATTACCTAAACAAAAGAAATAAACTGAAAACCTCCCCAACCGAAAATGTCCAAAGATGCTTCCTAATTAGGACTGAACCGTCGAAGACGATCTTTTGCTCTGAGCTAGTCAAGTTACTAGATATGAGTTCCTCTATTTTGCTTCTCACTCTTTTCACCTTTGGTCGTTGTTCTGGAATAGGTAGTCATTAGCTTTCTTTTGGAAGAGTCACAAATCACTCCCATCCTAAGTGAAAACTAACCTCGACGTCTGACTCAATGTCTTATGTACTAACTCAGTGTCTTCTTGCTTAATCCAAATTTATGAATGTCATATTTCTCTATGATATCTGATCAAAAATCTCAAAAATAATTAATATTTTCAATCTTAACATATCCATTTATATTTAAAGTTTAAACTAAGAAACTTCAATCAAGCTAACAAAAGTTGAAAATAAAAAGTAAAAAGAAGTGAGAGAAGTTTAAGTAAATAATTAAAAAAGTACTTAATATTCCACTAGTATCTACATCTATTTTTTCAAGGAATATCAAATAAGAAAGGAACTTATAGAATCATGTTGGAGGTTTTCTTATGAGTGTTTAGCTTTATCAACTTACTGGAATGGTCTTCCATTCCACGAAAGACACTTTAATATTTGAGGATGTTGATTTAGCGTCTCCTTAAAAATAGATTGGTGTTTGATATGATGACTGCCTATATATTGGGGAAACTTATATCTTATTTTTAAAGACTTTTTTTTATAACTTCAATGAGAGCTTGCTTGAGGAACTCTTCATATGAACTTCTCAATTAATGGATCATCACCATCATTCATTTTTTTTACAATGAGAACCTTAAGCTAAATTTATTACTATTATCATATAATAGTAATAAATTACACATTTTTGGTGAGGCTATTGAAGTAAACACATCATTAATTTCAATTGAGGAAGCTAACCTTAATTTAAACTTGAATTTTAAAAGAAAAAAAGGTAAGGGTAGGGGAGCTAACAATATGATATATAATTTTTTATTATTTTTAGTAACAATTTCAAAAATATAGTATTCATAAACCTAGAGAAATATAATATTCAATTGGTTATAAACTTAACTTCAACCGGTTATATTGACTTATTAATAGTGAGTATAGTGAGTGACAAATATAGAAGATGCTTGTGTAAGGGATTTTTGGATGGTTCAAAATTTAAGTTCGAATGATCATTGCTTCTTCTGTGAATATTTTGTTGATTGCATATAACTTCGTATAATTTTTTGTTTCCTTATTAAATTGTACATTCTGCTTCTACATATATTGTAGAAGATTACTTTTTTTCTATTGTCTTTTCACAATAAAACTATTAATAGAAATTCATCGCAGAATGTTGACATGACAACTAGTTTTCAATGACGAAAATGTAATCTGATGGGAGGAATGTGGCATAATTCTCCCTAATGAAGAACAAATGGATGAATAACAGATCTCCTCATCAAAGTCTAATCATCGTTTGCCTTCAATGGCTAATATTCATCTTCAAGGTTTTTAGTATCATCTAAATTACCTCTCTTTCTTTATTATTTATATCTCATTTTTTGTCAGGAAGCTATTAGAAGAACGTTCAATTTTATATACTATGCCATGTGTAAAGCTTCCTCAAATCTTAAAGAGAACATAGATGAAAATGTAGGCAATGGAGATGTCTCGAGGGTCCATACAGGATTACGAAAAACGGTTGATTTGGAACAATCATCGATTACAGAAACTATGTCTATTCATTGTGACAATGATGGAGTCATTCAATTGGGTATTTATGTATTCAAATTTGGGTTCCTTATACCTTTTGATTTAGCTTTTTAATTTCTATACTGTTTGTTCCTTAGGTGAAACACATGGTATGTGTGGTTCATCTAATTCAATGATCCATACTACATTTAGGAAATCATTGACTATATCTTCTACAAGTTTGGTTAAAGTCAAGAAGTTGTTGGAAGACAATGTCAATAAGCCAACTTTTGGGAGAAGATCTTTCACTGTTTCAATTGATATCTTCAAACGTGCAAGGAGCCTTCTTGGGAATCTAGATATAGGGAACTCCTTCACCTTATCTACTGAGTCTCATGTTACTTGGAATCTAGAAAAATAATTAATTTTTTCTTTTCAAAGGAATAGGAGTGAAACTTTATTTATTATTGGTTTGTAAGAATTGTTAAACTTCTAATTAGAATCTTGTATTACTTACCATATATCAATATTTATTGTTTTCTGTAAGAATCATACATCATTATATTAAAAACTTCATGTTAAAACAATTTGAAAATTTTGTGACATCATATAAAATTATCAATTCATATAATTTAAAAGAGAAAATAAAAAGTTTAAATCAATATAATATTACTTAATTTTGAGTTTTTAGTTTCATACATTTTGTTAACTAAATTTATTTTACACTTACAATCATTGTTAATAATATTAAATTTGATTTTTCTCAATATGATGTTCATTTACAAAATGATCAAGTCAAAGTTAGTCAATTCATAATTATAAATAAGAGAGTTATTTTGTTGTTTAATCGTTTGGTGTCACCAAAAGTCCTGCTTTTTACGACGATTTAAATGGTGATCACCAAAGGATAACCCTTTGGCGACGAAAACAATAAACGGTCGAAAAAGGATGAGCCTTTTGTGACGATTCCAAGAAAGCATTGCCAAAGGCTTGTAATTAGTGACACTTTTCTAAAACATTGTAAAAGGGAAGGCTTTACGTTTTTAAAAATTGTCATCAAAAGCTAACTTTTAGTGATGATTTTGAAATCTTCGTATGGAAAAAGTAGCAAAAACTCAACTTTGTTGTAGTGTACGTACTTCAAATAAGTCACTTAATAAGTCGATAACTTAGAGTCAAATAATAAGTTTGATTCAACAGATTTTTGTAAGTTTTAAATATGTCTACGCTCTTGACTAGCCAACGTCTTCAAAAATTTTAAATTGGCTATAACCCCTTACTATGATTCAAACTTATATCTTTGTACGTTAAGAGCAATATTATGAAAATTGTATCAGATTTAGTATTGAATTTGGTTTTAGTAAAGTACAATTCCAATATTGATCAATAGTAGATACCATTCAAGATATTTTTAATATTATAAAATAAATTTAAATTTTATAAAATTACAAAATAATCTCTTAATATATTTTAATTATTTAAAATATTACATATGTAAAATGCTTAGCGATAGTCTAAAGTGTCTAAATATTGAATTAATATTTAATAATTATTACAAAATTGTATAAAAGTTCAAATTTGAAATATAATTTAATAAACAGAAAAATAACATGACAACATTTCCAATTCCATAACAACAAATAGGTGGAAATCTTCTCGCTTGATTGATACCATTAATATATGGCAAAATTGAGGGATTGTTCTAAGCAATATTATGAAAATCATACTGGTAAAGGTATCATATTTGGTTATGGTATGGTACTGTATCGATATCAATCAATATCGAGTACTGTTTTGGATAACTTTTTAAAATTATAAAGTAGTTCTTAAATTTTTTTAAAATTATAAAATAGCCTTTCAATATATTGTACTGTATATTTTATAATTTTTCACAACCTTGTTTCCAAACATAACAACAATAATTTATTTATTTCTATTAATATTATTTTTCACATATTTCACATATAAACAATATCAATAATGAATATGAAAAATATCATTTAACCATGATATAAATATAAAATTAAGATAATATAAAGTACTTAAAATATTACAATTTCATCATATAATAAATAATAATTATATTAAAAGATCAAATAAAAAGAATAACAAAGATCCATGACTCTCTAAATATTACAACAACTAAGGAAACAACCAACTAGATATGAAGCCTGAAACAAAAATATTTACAGTTATATTATAGTGCATATATAGAATTTAACATATATATCAAATAAAAGTGAAATTATAAGAAGAGAAGGAAAAAAAATGAAACTTCACTCAATTAAATATCCACTCGAATCGCATTGATCTCAATTCTCATTTGGTACCAAATTATCATCATTAAGAGTAAAATCATCATCACCATCATTCAAATTCAGTGCACCAAATAAAATGTCAATACTTTTTTCATCCAAGATTATCTTTTAAGTCATTCTCATATATCAAACTCAGTTCCTCATAAACCCGATTCACCAAAATCAATATGGTCAAGGCAAATTGGATTTACAAAACTACTTATCCGATTAAGAGTCCTAGTAAACAAATAAAATTAAATTATAAGAAATTATATTCAACTTAATATTAATAATAACATATCTTTCTCAAAGCTTTAAATTGTATCTAGCAAATACCAAATTGTTCAATCCTTTGTGTTCTAATTTGTTCATTTTCTTATAATAGATGAATTCAAATGTGCTTTAATTCCTTTCACACCTTATTGCACTCACACATTAACTTAGAATTTAAATTGCAAACCTTTGCGATTCTAGAACATCACTTTTGAATTTGTCTCACCAAGCAACTGTTAGACAACAAAAGTAAGATTATAAACAAAATAAAGTGATGATTAATTTCTAACAAGTAACAAAAGTGGAAAAAAATATATACTTAGATTAAGTTTGTCTCTTTGACATATAGTAATGAACAACCCAAAATCATCAGAAGCATCCGTAATAGTTAATAGCATTCTCTTATTAATTTCAGTTTTCTTTGTAAAACTTCGTATGAAATAGACACCAGGATTTAAAAACCCAGATGCAAACAACATAGAGTAAAGTCGTGTTTCCTATCTCTCATTGATGATTTCAAGATAAGGTGTGTATAAAGAAGGCCTATTTTTCATATTGACCTTGATTGCTTCCTTCACCCTCTTCATGACATCATAAAAATAACCTATTATTACCTTCTCATCATTATCATCCAGATGAAGTACCCTCACTAAAGGCTCAAAAACTCATATGACAAATTGACATTGAGACCAAAATTTATGATCTTCAAGTAAATTAGTTATAAATCTTGTAATAGTAGGATGATTTTCTTACTATTAATGAAATCCTTTCTTATTAAATTGAGGGCTTATAAATAATTGTAAATGAACTTGGTTGCTATTTTTTCTTTTTGCATAGTCTCATCAATAATAGGAAAATATATAGTATCTCCTATATTTTGTAACATTAGTTTAATGCAATTTATGGCACAAAGTGTCCAATAAAATGAATTATACCTACTTTGCAATCTTCTTCCAGTTGTTTTATAAGCAGAATTATTGTCAGTAATGAACTGAATAATATTTTATGACTCAGCTTCACTCACAGCTTAATCAAATATCTAAAACAGAGTATCAGCATTCTTAGCAAGGTTAAACGCATCAATAGACTTCAAAAACATTGTCCCCTTTATATAATAAACTAAAAAATTAGTAATAGGCTCATGTCTTCTATTTGTCCAACTATTACACATGATTAAACACTCATTGGTAGCTCAATTCATTCTTCCTTGATCTAACTAACTTTGTATTTCATAAAAATATTTTCTCAGAAATTTAGCTTTATAGTCATCAATTAAATAAGCTTTATATCCTTTGTCATACGAGGTAATAGCATCTGTCATAGGCTAATAATAATAAGATTGGGTAGTACTGAATGTTATACCGAAATCAACCACAATCTCCCATTGTCATGTCCACATTATGAGCCACTTCTATAAATTATAAGGCACTACAAATTGAAGGTTGAGCTCAAAGACTTGTTCATGGTGCAAAAAAATTATACACATATCTTCTTCTTTTCCTGACATTAAGTGCAACATTTCCTTCTTGTTAGGTAGGAATTCTACCATCTTCAACATTCCTTTTATCATCCTGACCACTAATAAAAGAACTTCTACTACCAATTTCATAGTTCAATCTTTACCTTCTATCTTTCTCACATTGGTAGTCTTCAAGCAAATTCTTCATTTGCCATTTCATATCATGACTCACTTTCTTACAAAGCTCTATATCACCTTTAACTCTAGTTAAATTCTTCTTTAAGCTATTGATTACCCCACCTTTTAAATGCTTGTTATAATACAAACAAATGGTATGATTCTTCATTATATGAATCAATCCAACATGAGCCCAAGTTGGATCATCGAGTCTTCCTAAACCTGAAGCCATTTAATTATCAGGAGTACTTGAACTTCCCTCCATTTATTTGTAAAATAAATAAAGACATATGTCAAAATTAAATTAATAAATTTATTATCAACTATTTCTAAAGCGATGTGTATCACTTAACTCAAAACAAATTCGAATGCACATCTTAGATTCTAAAAGCATAAACACAAATTAAATTTAAAAATATACATGCATCTTATATTCAAAGTCAATAGACCAAAAACCATTATTACCAACTACTAATGTCATCAAAAATATGGAATAAGTTGTGTAAAATAATAAGAAGAAATAGAGCAGTAACAACTTCTTAAAATTCATATGATAAAAAAATGCAAGTAAACTTCATTAACTTATAAATGATTGTTGCACTTTTACAATTATAACTCATTTTGTATGATTACTTAATTTTACTCAATGTTACGAAAATCGTACTTGTATTGGTACTAGATTTGGTTTTGGTATGATACTGTATTGGTACCAATCAATACTAGGTCTATTTCAAGTAATTTTTTAAATTTATAAATTAGTCCTTAATTTTTTAAAAAATTACAAAATAGTCCCTCAATATATTGTATTGTATAATATGTAATTTTACATCAACTCTGTCTCTAAAAATCATAATAATAGAAATTTAAAATAACAACAATATATTTTTTTATTGATATTACTTTTCACTTATTTCACATACAAATAATGACCATAATTAATATGAAAAAAGATTATTTAATCATCATACAAATATAAAATTAAGGGCAATACAAAGTACTTAAAATGTTACAATTTCATTATATAATAAATAATAATTACATCAAAACTTCAAATAAAAAGAATAATTAATATTTATGATTCTCTAATTATTACAATTTACGACAATAATTCGTGTCAAAGAACCAACTAGAAGTGAAATCTAAAACAGAAATATTTACAATTATATTTATATTGTATATATAGAATTTAACATTTATATCAAATACAACTGAAATTAAAAGAAGAGGAGAAACAAAACCTAAAACTTCATTCAAACGAATACCTACTCAAATTACATTGGCCTCAATTCTTATTTGGCACAAAATCCTCATCATTGAGAGGAGCTTCATTATCACCATCATTCAAATTTATTATACCAAATGACATGTCAATACTTTCCCATCCAAGTTTATTTTCCAAGTCACTCTCATCTATTAAACTCGGTTCCTTAGAAACTCAATCTACTAAAAGATTAATATGATCAAAACACATTAGATCTAAAGAACTACTTGTTTTATTAAGATTTCTAGTAAATAATAAAATTAAATTATTAAAAAATTACAAGAAATTGTATCTAACTTAATAATGATAATAGCATACCTTTCTCGAAGTTTTAAATTATATCGAACAAACACCAAGTCATTCAATCTTTTGTGCTTTAATCTATTTCTTTTCTTGGAATAAATGAATTCAAATGTGCTCTAATTCCTTTCACTCCCTGTTACACTCACACTTTGACTTAGAATTCGAATTGCAAACCTTTGCAATTCTAAAACACCATTTCTAAATTGGTTCCATCAAGCAACTGTACAAAATAAAGTGATGATTAACTTTTAACAAGCAATAAAATTGAAAAAAGACCCGGATTAAGTTTCTCTCTTTGATGAATAGCAATTGGCATCCCAAAATCATAAGAAGCATCCTTGTAAATCTCCATTTGTGAGCTTAAAAGATGTTATATCACCTTATAAGCAACTATTGTTATAATAGTTAATATCATTCCCCTATTAACTTTAACTTTCTCTGTAAAACTTAATCTAAAATAGACAATAGGATTAAAAAATGCTCTAACTGCAAACAACAGAGAATAAAGTTGCCTTTCACATCTCTCATTGATGATTGCAAGATAAAGTGCATACAGAGAAGGCCTATTTTTCATATCGGCCTTGATTGCTTCCTTCACTCTCTCCATGACATCATAAAAATAACTCATTATAGCCTTCTTATCATTATTAACCAGACGAAGTACTCTCACCAAAGGCTCACAAACTCGAATGACAAATTGACTTTGAGACTAAAATTCATTATCTTCAAGTAAAATTCTAGAAACCTCCAATCCATTATTACACCTAGCATGCTGAGATACAACTCACTTATCATTTGTAAAAAATTTTATCTACTCTTTCTTCATCATAATAGAACACTGAAGTGATTAGAAATTGACCGCAAATCTTGTAATAATAGGACGACATGAATTCCTAACTTTGGTGAAATCCTTTCTCATTAAATTCAAGACCTATATATGATTGTAGATGAAATTGGTCAACTTTTTTGCTTTCTGCACAGTCTCATTAATAATAGAAAAACACCTAGCATCTCCTATATTTTTCAACATTAAGTCAATGCATGTATAACACAAGAAGTACAATAAAAAGAATTATACTTATTTTGCAATCTTCTTCCATATGCTTTATAAGCAGAATCATTGTCAGTAATAAACTGAACAATATTTTTTGGCATAACTTTATTTATAACTTCATCAAATATTTCAAATAGAGTATCAGCATTCCTAACAAGGCTAGATGTATCAATAGATTTAAAAGATATTTCTCCTTTGTAAAATAAATCAAAAATTAATAATAGGCTAATGTCTTTTGTTTATCTAACCATCACATACGATTGAACACCCATAAGTAATCCAAGTCTTTTTTCTTTCATCTAAATAACTTTTAATTTTATAAACAGAGCTGCATAGAAGTTTACCTCTATAGTCATTAATTAGAAAAGCTTTGTATACTGGACCGTAAGAGGTAATAACATCCACCATAACTGATAATAATAAGATTGGGCAACATTGAATGCTATACCTAAATTATACCACCATCTAGTCATTGTCATGTCCACATTATGAGTTGCTTCTCTAGGTTATAAGGCACTATGGATTGAAAGTTGAGCTTTAGAAGTTGTTCATGGTATAAAAAAATTTGAAACTTGTCCTTTCCTTTTTCTAACATCAGGTGTAATATTTTCTTCTTATTGGGTAGGAATACTACCACCTTCAACATCCACACTATCATCCTGAACACCAACAAAAGAACTTTCATTGCTAATTTCGTAGTTCAATCTTTGTCTTATATCTTTCTCATACTGATACTCTTCAAACAAAGTCTTCATTTGTCATTTGATATCATAAATCACTTTCTTATAAGGCTCCACATCACATATGATCCTAGCTAAATGCTTCTTTAATATGAGGGTTCCCCACCTTTCAAATGCTTGTTACAATACAAACAAATACTATGGTTCTTCATTCTAATAACCAATCTAACATAAACCTAAACTGGTCATCGAATCTTCTTATAGCTGAGGCGACTGAATTATCAAGAATACTTGAACTTCTTTTCATTTAATTATAAAATAAATAAAGACATATGTCAAAATTAAATTAATAACTTCAAATTAAAATAAAAAACACTTAATTTCATTATCAGCTATTATCACCAAATATGTATTGTTTAACTCAAAAGTCAAAACTAACATAAAGCATATACATCTTATATAACTCATTTCGTATGATTATATCATTTAACCAAAGAGATACACTCACAACTATATCCTAATTAACTTCAAGCATAACTCACAAATGTAGCTTTACAACCTATTTTATGTAATCATATAATTCAACTACAAACTAATATTTTTTTACTTATACAATTCAATTTGTAGTTCTTATCTAATTTTAATCAACATTGTTACTAATCCCAATTCTGAACTTTAATTTAACAATCTTACATTCACCAATTTTAATAATCATTCTTAGTTTCTTACTTAAGTTAACTCCACAATCAAGAATTAATATACACTACACAATTCAATTTCATCCAACATAATTTACCAATAAGCTAAAAATCAACAATTCAAGTATTCAATATATACAATTACACAATACACATATAAATATTATATAACTCATTTTGTATTATTACATCATTCAACCATAAGATAAAGACATATAATTACAACTATAACCTATTCAATTCAACCATAACTCACATCTATAAGTTTATAACCTATTTTATGTAATCACATAATTCAACTATAAACTAATTTATTATGTTTGCTTATACAATTCAATTTGTAATGCTTATCAATACTTTGTTTTATTAACAAATTAAACCAACATTATTATTGAAATAATACATTATCTCATGTTCTCGAGATGATGTATTAGACACAGAATTCCCCATTTTTAATTATGTTTATTGAGGAGTTCCACTAACTTCTGATTTGTGTAGTAGTATTAGAAAACATCATTTTCCTCGTCAATGAAGCATCAACTTTTATTCTCTAGTTTGGGTGATGAGGATTTAGCATACACTTAACAAGGAAATTCGGAAGCCTGACGTCAAGTAGACGACGATCATGACTTTAAGAAATATGGCTTGATATTATGGCCTATATTTTCTGTAAGCTCATATTAAACTTGGTTTAGGTTTTTTTAATTTAATAGCATGTTATTTAGTACTAGATGGATGTATAAGATTTAATGTTAACAGAGATGTGTATATAAACTAGTCTTCTCTCTACCCTAATTAAGTATAAACGAAAACAATACAGAACGAAGGTATTTTGTGTATTGGGTTATCCATCAAACTATCGTACAGAAAGAGGGTTAAGAGAGAGAAACTAGTTTATGATCATTGAAAGGTTTCTCTCTACTTCATGACAAATTCTACTCAAGGTAAGTGATTTATTCGCTTTATCTATGTGATTATTATTATATTCAAGATCTGAATGGGCATGAATGATTTACGTATGATTCATGATTTACGTAAGATTATGTCTTTAATGTTGGAATATTAAGAACGAAAAACTTACATGTGGTATCAAAGCCAAGGATTTTGAATAGATAATAATCCTTAGATTATTGATTTGACGATTGATTTAATAAAAAATTATGATTTTAGGGTCTTATATAAAGAGTAATTTTTCTATAAAAAATCCCCGCACTGCATAATTTTTTGTATTGAAAAAATCCCTGCACTGCAACGCCTCTTTTCTCCTCTATTCTCTCATATCTTTTTAAATTAACTGAAACCAAACCCTGGAAAGAGACAGAGCTCCATGTGAGAGAGTGCGTTTCTATGAGCAGAAGTGTAAATACGAAATTCACACTGAACTAGTAATAGGCGATGGTGAAGAGAGAAAGTTTAAATTAAAATTGTGTTTTAATGGTAATAAATAATCAGAAGGTTGTCAATAATGAAAGGGGCCCCACACAAACTTATCATACCTGTTGATTTTCTCTAATTGATAGTTTGTTGTGGTGCTTCTACATGTTTTATATTTGTTTGGCATATGTGAAATTCCTCTATATGGGACAAAAGATTGGATCTTTTGAATCTAAAAGGTCAAACGTAAAAACTTTCGTCTAGGGTTTATGACAATATGTGCTGCACTAAGCCCCCATGATTCAAGATGGATAATAATGATTTTAAAGTTTTGATTATGGTTATATTAATGATATTTTAACATATAATCAAAATTTTAATTTTAATTTCATCTTATGGATATATTATTATTATTATTTTATATATATGACGGTATGACTAAAATTAATTTGTTAATCACCAAAGTGGTCAAATTAGTTTAAATATGTGGTCATATAATTTATGTATTTTATGAAAATTTTATTAGTTGATAGAAATTAAGGACTTTACCCAAAGGTAAATCAATGTTCTATAACTAATAAATATAAAGGAGAAAATTGATATACTCTTGTCACATACGTATAGTTATCCAAAGATGTTAAATGTATTTGATAAAGTTTATTTAATTTTATTATAAAGTTTAAATAGCATTCTAATGATGGTGATGATATGTATTGTTGTGTTTACCCAAAGGAAACCTGCAATATATTTAATGTATGTGCTTCCTATCTAAATCTGTTACTTAGTGAGCGTTTATATGTTTGCAGTTATTAGCCTTCACTCTTAAGGGTTACCTTGTTCACTGGTGTGAATTTCTCTAAATGGAGCAAACAAGTCACTTTCCATTTAGGTGCTTTGGATCTTGACTTGGCACTATTAGAGGATAAGCCTTATGACCTTAATGACACCAGTACAAAGACCGAAAAGGCACATTATAGGGCGTGGGCTAGGTCTAGCAGGTTATATTTGAATTTTATGAGAATGACGATTGCCAACAACATTAAGTATATTCTTCCTAGCACTGAAAGTCAAAATGCTAAAGATTTTCTTAAAGTTATTGAAGATAAGTTTCGTTCTGCCGATAAGGCACTTACAAGGTCACTTATGGCTAAACTCACGACCATGAAGTTTGATGGGTCAAAGAGTATGTTGCAACATGTCCTTAATATGACTAATATCGCAACAAGACTTAAGACATTGAGTATGGTTGTGGAAGACTCCTTCTTAGTGCAATTTATTATGAACTCACTTCCCACTAAATATAGACCATTCCGCATCAATTATAACACATTAAATGATAAGTAAAATATTGATGAATTGTCTAGTCAATTTATTTAGGAGGAATCGAGATTAAAGAAATAAAGAGTTCATTTTATTAACCTAGTAGGTCAAGAAGCTAGAAAGAATCTTAAACCAAAGGCCAAGAATTTTAAGAAGATATAACTTGCTAAAGTTCCACAAGTTGCTGATGGTGAAAGGAAGGGACAAAAGTTAGATAAATGCCACTTCTGTAAGAAAGAAGGACATTATCAGAAAGATTACCTAAAACGTAAGGCTTGGTTCGAATAGAAAGGTATACATTATGTTTCCGTATACTTTGAATCAAACTTATCTGAAGTTCCTTCTAATACTTGGTGGTTTGATTCTGGTGTCACTACTCATGTTTCCAATATTATGCAGAGATTCCTTACAATTCAAATCATAAGCCTAACTAACAACTTTCTATTTATGGGGAATCGAATGAAGGCCCCAATTGAAGGTACAAGGACTTACAGGCTGACATTAGATACTTGGTTTCACTTGGATTTAACGAACACTCTCTATGTACCTTCAATTTCTAGAAATTTAATTTCTATTTCTAAACTTAATGCTAGTGGATATACCTTTAAGGGTGGACATGGTTGTTTCAATTTGTATAAGAATAATTCCTTTATTGGTTATGGAATTCTTATGGATGATTTATATAAATTGAAACTTGATGATGTTTTTTTTTTAATCCCTATTTATTGTTAATCATAATGTTGAAATGAAATGTAGTTTGGCAAATGAATACTCTACTTACTTGTGACATAAACCTTTAGGACATATATCCAAAGAAATGTTAAAAAAATTAGTAAAGAATGAGATTCTACTAAATCTAGATTTTACGGATCTTGGCTTATATGTGGAATGCATTAAGGGCAAGCAAACCAAACATAGAAAGAAAGGAGCCATGAGAAGCATTCAACTTCTTGAAATAATACGTACTGACATTTGCGAACTTTTGACACTCCGTCCTTTAATGGAGAAAAATAATTCATCACCTTTATAGATGATTTTTCACGG
The DNA here is from genome assembly GCA_026874005.2 of Erythroxylum coriaceum. NCBI lineage: Eukaryota > Viridiplantae > Streptophyta > Magnoliopsida > Malpighiales > Erythroxylaceae > Erythroxylum > Erythroxylum coriaceum. Next base: position 301,648 of record JANQAP020000570.1, read on the forward strand.
TATGAATATAATATTTGCTGCATGAAAAATCTTAAGTTGTAAATACCCTTAAGGTGTTTGTAAAGGAGGTTGAGAGACAATTAGACAGAAAAGTGAAAATTATAAGATCTGATAGAGTAGAGGTGGTGAGTATTATGGAAAGTATGATGAATCTGGACAGTGTCCTGATCCATTTGCTAAGTTCCTAAAAAGTTATGGCATATGTGTACAGTACATTATGCTTATGCCAGGCACACTGCAACAAAACGGTATAGCAGAAAGGAAAAATAGAACATTAATGGATATGGTTAGAAGAATGATGAGTAATTCCCCATTACCCAAAAGTTTGTGGATGTATGCACTTAAAACTGCTATGTATCTGCTAAACAAGGTTCTTAGTAAGGCAGTTCCTAAAATTCCTTTCGAGTTATGGACTAGAAGGAAACTTAGTTTAAGACATTGCATGTTTGGGATTGTCCAGCAGAAGCACATATCTACAATCCACATGAAAGAAAATTTGATTCTCAAATAGTTAATGGTTACCCTGAGAAATCTAAAGGGTACAGGTTTTACTGTCCGAACTATAGTTCTAGAATTGTTGAAATAGCCAATGCCAAATTTTAGAGAATGGTGAAGTTAGTGAGAGTGCTGAAAATCAAGTTATAGATATTAATGAAATAAGGGTTGATGTTCCATTACCCATAAATGTTCTTAAACCCACAACTACAATAAATGTTTTTCCTGCTTCAAAAGATCAAAATAATCAAGAACAAAATTTGGATAATGAAGAAGCACTCCATGAAGAACCTAACTTACCACTAACTTATGCAAATGAACAAGTTGGTATAACTTTAAATAAAACTGTAAGGGCTAGAAGGTTGACTATTTCTGATGATTATGTGGTTTATTTGCAAGAGTTGGATTATGATTATGGCATTGATAATGATCATGTTTCGTTTTCACAAGCCATAGGTAGTGATAAGCCTGAAATTTAGAACCTTCTGGCAAGTCTACAAGATCCCAGACATTGTTTTGGGCCACTAATTTCAACTCTTCTTTCATAAATGGGTCTTTAAGACTAAACGCAACTCGAATGGCAATGTTGAAAGATGTAAAGCTAGACTTGTTGCCAAAGGTTACACTCAGAAAGATAACATTGATTAGAAGGAGACTTTTTCGCTTGTCTCAAAGAAAGATTCATTAAGAATAACTTTAGCATTAGTAGCTCAATTTGATACATCAAATGGAAAAACAACCTTTTTGAATGGGGATCTTGAGGAGGAAGTTTACATGGATAACCCTGAAGGTTTTTTCATTGAAGGTAAAGAAAGTATGGTGTGTAACTTAAAGAAGTCAATATATGGACTTAAACAAGCTTCCAGGCAATGTTATGTTTGAGGAAATCACTGTTGATCGGTGTATTTACCAGAAGATTAGTGGGAGTAAGTTTATATTTCTAGTTCTATATGTTGATGACATTTTTCTTAGGCTACTAATGATTTGGGTTTATTGCATAAGACTAAAATTTTCTTTCTAAGAATTTTGAAATGAAATATACAGAAGAGGCATCCTATGTGATTGGAATTTCAATATTCTGTAAGAGATCAGAAGGTTTATTAGGATTGTCTCAAAAAGCTTATATTGAAAAATTCTTGAGAAATTTAACATGAACAAGTGTTCAGTAAGTATAACCCCTATTTAAAAGGGAGATAAGTTTAGTCTTATACAATGTCCAAAGAATAATGTGGAACGTAAAGAAATGGAAACAATTCCATGTGCTTATTTTGTAGGCAGTTTGATGTACCTACAAACTTGTACTAGACTTGACATTAGTTTTGCAGTAGAGATGCTGGGTAGATATCGAAATAATCCTGATATTGATCATTAGAAGACTGCAAAGAAAGTGTTGAGATATTTTCAAGGAACAAAGGATTACATGCTCACTTAGAAGAGGTCTGATCCTTTAGAAGTGATTGGATATTCAAATTCAGATTTCGTTGGGTGTGTTGATAGTAGAAAGTCAACGTTTGGCTATCTATTCCTATTAGCTAAAGAAGCAATCTTATGGAAAAGTGTCAATTAGTTTGTCATTGCTTCATCCACTATGGAACCGGAATTTGTAGCTTGTTATGAGGCTACAATTCATGCATTATAGTTGCGGAACTTTATTTCAGGGCTTGGGGTTGTCGATATAGTAAGCAAGCCACTGAAAATTTATTGTGATAATTATGCAGCAGTCTTCTTCTCTAAAAATGACAAATACTCCAAAGGCATAAAACACATGGAATTAAAGTATTTTATTGTTAAAGAGGATATTAAAAAATAAAGAGTGCATATAGAAAATATCAGGACGGATCTCATAGATGCAACTCCTCTAACTAAGGGTTTACGACCAAAGACATTCAAAAAACATGTGCTTATAATGGGTCTTAATTGTATCAATGATTGATAATAATGTTTGATGACGTGTTTTAGCACTCTTGAGCTCAATAATAATATGTTTTTAAATTTTATATTTCTTATTCATTATGTTTATGTATACATGATTGTTAAATAAGAAATTTGTATGCATTTTCACAATAATTATGTGGACTGTATGTTGTTTATATACAATTTATAAACTTAAACATAATAAGTTTTTAATGTGGTGGTATATGGAAGGGAGTATATAACTATACTATATATGACATCCATAATCCACATTATGTGATTTGTTGTGTTGAGGTGCTTATAGTGTTAACGGTTTATTAGATTTAATTTTGCTAGTCTTATGTTATACTATTAAATATAATGATGAAACATCTAGCCAAATGGGAGAATGTAAGAAATATAGTCTAATGTTATGGCCCATATTTTTTGTAAGCCCATATTAAAGTTGATTTAGGGTTTTCTTAATTTAATAATATGTTAAATCTTGACCGTTAATCTAGTATATGATAGACGTACAAGATTTATTGTTAACAGAGAAGTGTATATAAATTAGTCCTCTCTCTACCCTAATTAAGTACATACGAAAATAAATACAGAATGAAGATATTTTGTATATTGGGTTATCCATTAAGCTATCGTACAGAAAGAGAATTAAGAGAAAAACTAGTTTGTGATCGTTGAAAGCTTTCTCTTTATATCATGACAAATTTTGCCCAAAACAAATGAATTATTTGCTTTATTTATATTATTATTATTATATTTAAAATCTGAACTGGCATTTATAATTGAGGTATGATTATTTCTTTAATACTTGAACATTAAGAATGAAAAACTTACAAGAGATTAGAAAGAGACCCCGATGCCCCGATAAAAGATTCCCGAGCACAGTGGAGATGAGGAAAACTAAGGGGTACACGTGGACGATGATGATGTCGTCTTGTCATATCTGCGTTGTTACGGCGTCCTTATGATCTTTTCCTTTTCTTAAACTTCAGCCATGTTTGGCAATCAGCTGATTACATTAGCTGTTAGCTGATTCTGGCCTCGTTTGGTAAGCTGCCAATCAGCTATTTTTTTAGCTGATTGGCATGCTTCGGCTGTTTGACTCTTCAAACAACCATAAATGCTGTTCGGAGAGCAGCTGAAACTCTAGCTGTTTGAAGACAAACAACCAAAATAGAAAACGCTCATATAGAGTAGCGTTTTCATCAATAAGCTAATTATTTAACTTTTAAAACTCAATTATACCCTTTCCTATGTAATAAAAAAGAGAGCAAATTTACAACTTTTTTTGCTAATATAAATTGTAGAAATATAAATTTTATTTATTAATAAAATTAATTAACAATTAGTTA
>JANQAP020000570.1:305511-319936 GCA_026874005.2 Erythroxylum coriaceum
TGCATTAGCTGTTTGTCATTTGATGTTTGGTAAAATTAGTTGTTTAGTATTAGCTGTTTATGTGTAAAATGACTTATGAAGACATAACTTTAAAAAAATTATAAGGGTATGAATATTATATATTTTAGTATTTCGTTCAATATTCTTACAGGAATTTAGATTTTAGATATTAAATTCTATAAAAATTAAATTTATAAGTCTAATAAAAACATAGAATATATAATAATAATAATAATAATAATAATAATAATAATAATAATAATAATAATAATGCCTTCTCTATTCTCACTCTCAAATCTATCTACTATCAGTAGAAATGAAACGAAGAAGTAGCCCAAAGAAAGAAGCCAAGTGAAAGCAGTGGCTCTCTTTCTCTCACGAGAGGCATAAACGTTGGTAAAAAATTTATGGACAAAATTGGCATTATAAGAAAAAATAAACAACTGACTCCTTGAAGCGCTGCCTCCTAGTAGCTTTTTAATTTTGGCTGGTTGAGTTGAATCAACCAACCCAACCAGCCAATAACCAAACACAAAAATTGGCTTATTAGTGAAGTCAAACAGCTAATTTTTAGTCAATCAGCCAAAAATTGGCTAATCAGCTGTTATCCAAACATGCCCTTCATCTCATTGGGTTTTTTTATGTCTTCCAAATAGGGTAAGTGGGCCCCTATTTTATTTTAAGGGATCAAATCTTTTGTACCTACTAATCTGTACCAACTCTATTCTATATGATCTCATCCATATATTTTTCTGGATATAACATATTTATCTAGATCCAATATATTTATATAGATGAAGTCGTATAAAATAAAGTTGATACAGATTAGTGCGTTACTTTGACATGGACTTTAATCATCGTTAGTCCTCGTCCTTCTGGAGTTTAGATCGTTGTATGTAACTATATATAAGGGGTACACCCATTCCAAGCCTCACTCCATTCAACTTCCTCTCTCTAGCTACTACCCTGGTCTATACGCATTCAAGCTGTGACTTGGGAGCCCAGCGTTTCTTTGTTTCCAGCGGTGTACGTACTCTCTCTCTTTCTATTCAGTGTTTCACTCTAAAATTCTGAGTTTTCACGTGGTAGAGACTGTAGGAAGCTTGTTGTACTGACGATGTTCTGTTGGGTTAAAGTGAGTCTGGTTTAAATTTTCCGGAGAGGTCTGGATGGCATATATGTGCGCAGACAGTGGGAATCTAATGGCAATAGCCCAACAAGTCATAAAGCAAAAGCAGCAGCAACAGCATCACCAACAACAACAGCCTTTGGCCCTTACTTCATTGCCTTTAAATCCTTGGCTTACTACAATGCCTAGGAACTCCAGCCTGGGTTACGGTGGCGTCGCCGGAGCCGGCTTATACGACCCTTTTCCGGTCAACGGCGAAGGCGACACCGATGAGCCTGGGTTCCAGTTCCCGCATATGGAGCAACACTCCGGTGGGTTTAGAGACTCCAGTTTTGATGGCTGTGCTTTTGGGGGTGACTTTGATTCTGATGAGTGGATGGATAGCTTGATTGGTGGTGGAGACTCAACGGCTAGTTCGAATCTGCCATCTATATGCGACGCGTGGCAAAACAATGATGATTTCGGGATTTACGGTCCTGATCCGTTTGTCAGTTGCCCGAGTCGACTCAGCGTCGGTTGCTCTCCACCATCGGATCTCAATCGACTTATCTTCCCCGAAACGCACAAAGCCCAAAATTCGCTCCAGGTACCACCCTGGGCTCCATTACCGCTGCAGACGGGGGTGAAAGACACAACGTGGCCAAATCTTCTACCGTGGACGACCCTTGAAATCGATGACGCCGGTTTCTCGTCGATTTCGCTGGAAACTGAACCAGTGTCGCCGCTTTTAAAAGCCTTAATCGGCTGCGCTGAACTCTTTGAGTCAGAGCCCGAAAGAGCTGCGAAATCGCTGGTTGAACTTAGAGACTCGGTGTCTGAAAGCGGAGATTCAATAGAGAGAGTTGCGTTTTACTTCACCGAAGCTTTAAACAGCAGACTGTCTCTACAATCAGAGAAAAGCTTGACCGTATTCGAGTCTACAAGTGATGACTTTATTCTCTCATATAAAGCGCTAAACGACGCTTGCCCATTTTCGAAGTTCGCTCATTTAACGGCGAATCAAGCAATTCTTGAAGCTACAGAGGGAGCTAGCAAGATTCACATAGTTGATTTCGGGATTGTTCAAGGTGTTCAATGGCCTGCTCTTTTACAAGCTTTAGCTACTCGCGCCGCCGGAAAACCCAATAGAATCCGGATCTCCGGCATACCGGCTCCTGCACTCGGTGAGTATCCAGCGGCTTCTCTGTTTTCTACTGGTAATAGGCTTCGAGATTTTGCAAGACTTCTTGATTTGAACTTTGAGTTCGAACCCATTTTGACCCCTATACAAGAGTTGAATGAATCGTGCTTTCGTGTCGATCAAGACGAGGTTTTGGCCGTGAATTTCATTCTTCAATTGTATAATCTGTTGGATGAGACTCCAGTTGCTGTAGAGACAGTTTTAAGACTGGTAAAATCGCTTAATCCGAAGATTGTTACTTTAGGTGAGTATGAAGTGAGCTTGAACCGGGTTGGATACTTGCAACGGTTTAAAAATGCACTGAGATATTACGCTGCAGTCTTTGAAACTCTTGAGCCAAATATGAGCAGAGATTCACCAGATAGACTCCAGGTTGAGAGATTGTTGCTTGGTCGCAGAATTGCCAGTGTTATTGGGCCAGAGGACACAGAAAGCAGAAGGGAGCGTATGGAGGATAAAGAACAGTGGCGGGTTTTAATGGAAAATTCGGGTTTTGAATCAATTCCGCTAAGTCATTACGCGAGGAGTCAAGCTAAGATACTCCTGTGGAGCTACAACTACAGTCCCTTGTATTCTCTGATCGATTCGCAAGCTGGGTTTATGACTCTGGCATGGACTGAGGTGCCTCTGCTTACTGTTTCGTCATGGCGTTGACGATGGATCTGGGTTTCTGACTAAGTATCCACCTAGTATTTTTGCACTGTGGTGTGAAACAATTTAGCTACGTCATTGATGGATTCTTCAGGTGTTGGGTTGATCAGACAAAAGACCGGTCTTTGTTTAGTTGTAGCTTGATCTGAACCCATGAATTTACCAACTCTTTAGTCCAAATCACGTAGTTGTTAATTTTTCAATTTGATCACTCGATGTATGCATGCAATTCCCTGTCACTTTGTTTTCGGTTCTTGTTATAGATTTGAAACCTTTTTAGTACAAATTGTATAAACCATGGAAAAGGGAATTCAAGTAGAAGAGAAAAGGGCTTCCTTCCCTTATTGTTTGTAATATATACATAAGTACTTCAAAACTTTGAAAACAAGTTTTCAGTGTATTTTGTGTGTCCACGATTGAATAAATAAAAAAGCTGGAATGGAAGGGCGTCTAAACTTTTGTGGTCTAAGGTGGTGCACTTGCTCCCCACAACTTGAATAACGCTTATAATTCCTCTAATTTCAAGTGATGCCCAGCTTTCGCTTACCTGTGTGACGAAAAGCTTATAAATACTTGTGGCCTGTTCGGTTAGAAAATAACATATAGAATAATTAATTCTGAGTTTAGTAATTCATGCACTTTGAGAAATAGTTAAAGATATCACTTCCTGTCCTTATTTTTGCAGAATAGGTAAAGTAATAATTTATCCACAAAAAAAGTGAAGTAATAATAATAATAATAATAATAATGTTAGTTGAGACTATAATAAATATTTTAATTTTTTGTTAATTATTCTTTTGTTATTTTAAATTTATATTTTCAAACAAAACATTAGTATATATCATCATTAGGAATTCTTATAAATAAACTAAATTATATAATACTCTTTTTATTCAATTTCTCATCCATTATATTCTTAAAAATAATCATTCCATTCCTTAGTTATTCTAACATGTGAACCAAACACTCCGTTGGTGTTTCTTTTACTTATTGCAAGTTATCAAGACTACTTATAATTGAAGGTTGTTGGCAGCTGAACTTGAGTAAATGATGGAGCATATTGTTGTCTTCAAACTTTTATCGACTTATTTTATCTTATTACTGTTGAATTTGACCAACCAACAATGAACATTAAATGAACAAGATTAATATGTTTTATAATGTCACAACCAATGAAGATTTTATTTTTGAAACACGTATGTACAATGAAATTAGAGAGTTATCTCCTGACAATGGCGGAACTTGATTGGATGTCATTATATTTTAATAAATTGCTCCAATGCAAGAGCAAACACAACGGAAAAGGTTAGAGGTCTTTAGATCCAATTTACCAACCTTTTTTATTCACATACCATTGCTCTACCCTTTTAAGCAATAATTCATCAATTAAGTAAAAAAAATATATTGTTTAGAGGCCACAAATTTAATGGATAGGTTTAGGCAAAATTAGAGAATAAACCCAATGGTCTAAACTCTAAAGCATAATTAGCTATATAATATCATTTTTATAAATGACATAAATCTCATTTTTACACAATTAAAATATTACTTATCATTAAGTTATACTAATTTACGTTAATAAATTCAATATTCTTCCACTTGAATTGCATAATCGTACCTTGTTGATTTCACAAGGAAAGCACTCAAAGAACTAGTAACCAAATGAGATTCTTCTATGACTTCAAAATATGTATATACAATATGATTGGAGAGTTACCTCCTCATAATGGTGGAATTTTATTGAAAACGATCATACTAAATGCATAGCTGACAAACAAGAACAAGTACAATGAAAGAGATTTGAATCTAATTTCTAACCCTTTTTTTTTCCCTCGTACTCTACCACTCCACCCTCTTAACCAAAAGTAAGAAATTTATTAATTAGATTACAAGTTATTTTTTGGTGCATCACAACATCAATAGATAGATTTGAGCAAAATTGATGCATGGTTTTAAGGGTTCAAAGCATAATAATTATATAATATATATTTTATAAATAACATAAATAACAAATGTATATAATTAAAATATTACTTATTATCAAATTATAATAATTCATAATAATAAATTCATCAATTACAACTTGTGCTTTTGTTTTTTGATCAAAGATGTGATTTATACTTCCGTATTTCATAAAAGTTTAAGTCTGTCTCTAACATTATTTATGATAACACTTTGTTCAATAAAATTAGTATTCATTGCCCACTGAAAAGGGGACAAAAGTGGTAATAAAAATAATAGAAGAGACTTTATTTAGACCTTTTCTTAAACATTAAGGTGAAAATTATACCTTTAATTAATATTCAGTAAAGTTATTTTTAAAATTATATCAATATTTGGTTGGTTCATATTGTCTATCTATGACATCACGTAGGCAAAATTGATGACTCATATACTAAAAACTGCCAAAACCTTAAACATTTTTAGAATATAAGGTATACTTTAAACATTTTTAGAATATAAGGTATTATTAGTATTATTTTGAAAATGTTAAAATGTAATATAATATCATTGATAATGATAAAAACTAACTTAAAGTCTTTAAAAAAATTGGGGAGTAATACCTTTGCTTTTCTTTGTGACCTTACTATCTTCTCTACCTATTACATAATATTTAGGCTCAATATCTATTATCAATATTATGAATATTGTATCAGTATTGATACCAATTTTAGTTTTGATGCGATACAATACAGGTACCTATCAATACTGCATAATGTTTTAAATAATTTTTAAAAATTATAAGCTAGTTCCTAAATTTTGTAAAATTACAAAATAGCTCATCAATATAATGTGTTATGTAATTTTTAATTTTACATCAATCATGTCTCAAAAAAATCATAATAATATAAGTTTGAAATAACAAATATCTCTTCATTTATGTTAATATTACTTTTCACATATTTTACATATATAAAAAAATTACAATTAATATAAGAAAAATATTGTTTAATTGTCGAACATATATAAAACCAAGGATAATGCAAAGTAATTAAAATGTTATAGTTTCATTATATAGTAAAGAATAAATGCATCAAAACATCAAATATAAAGAATAATAAAGTTCCATGATTTCATAAGTATTATAATTACGGATGTCAATGAATCGGACAGGGTTAGGGCCTAAGTAGGGCCAAATTTCATTTTTTTAAAAATAAAACGATATCGTTTTGGGTTATCAAGCCTAGGTAACCCTAGCCACGCCTAAGGCTTAGTCAACCCAGGTCGGGCTCGAGTCCTTTTGTCATCCCTAATTATAACAAAAGTTCGTGTCAAGGAACACAACCAAATAAAGATAAAACCTATAATAAAAACATTTATAGTTACAAGTTTTATATTTATATTGCATATATAGAATTTAACATATGCATAAAATACAAGTGAAGTTAAAAGAAGAGAAGAAATAAAAAAACATGGAACTTTGTTCAATTGAATATTCGCTCAAATCACATTGAACTCAATTCTTATTTGGTACAAAATTTTCATCATCAAGAATAGCCTCATCATCACATCGTTCAAATTTATTGTACCAAATGACATGTCAATACTTTTTCATCTAAGTTATTTTTATCTACCAAATTCAGTTCCTAAAAAATCTAATATGTTAATAACATATTATATTCAACTTAATAATGATAATAACATATATTTTTTTGAAACTTTAAATTGTATTGAACAAAGACCAAGTTGTTCAATCTTTTCTATTCTAATATATTTCTTTTCTTTGAATGGATGTATTAAGATATGCTCTAATTCCTTTCACGCCTTATTGTACTCATATAATGACTCAAAATTCAAATTGCAAATATTTGTAATTCTGGAATACCACTTTCAAATTAGTCCTCCTAAGCAACTATAAGACAATAAAAGTAACCTTATGAACAAAATAAAGTGATGAATAGTTTCTTACAAGTAATAAAAGTGAAAAAATATATCTCTGGGTTAAGTTTGTCTCTCTAACGAATAGCAATGGACATTCTAAAATCACCATAAGTATCCTTATAAGCCTTCATTTATGACAAACTTAACCCAAATATTCTTTTTGATGAATAGTAAGGGGCATCTCAAAATCACCAGAAGTATTCCTATAAACCTCCATTTATAAGATTAGGAGATCTTGCATCATCTAATGGGCAACAATTGTTATAATAGTTAATATCATTCTCCTATTAACTTCAACATTCTTCATAAAACTTGGTCTAACATAGATACTAAGATTAAAAAAATTCTCCAGCTACAAACAAAAGAGAGAAAAGTTGTCTTTTCCATCTCTTATTAATGACTGCAAAATAAGGTGTGTACAAAAAAGGCAAATTTTTTATATTAATTTTGATTGCTTCCTTCACCCTCTCTATGATATCATAAAGATAAACTATTGTTACCTTTCAATCACTTTTAGCCAGATGAAGTATTATTACTAAAGGCTCACAAACTCATATTCTAAATTGTCATTAGGACCAAAATTCATAATCTTTAAGTATAATTATATAAACCTCCCCTTTAACATTAGACTTAGTATATTGAGATGTGAACCACTTATCACTTATAAATATTTGTCTCAAGTCCTTCTTCATTATAATAGAACACGAAAGTGATAAGAAATTAGTCACAATCTTGTAATAGCAGGACGATACAAATTCATAATATTAATGAAATACTTTCTATTCAAATTCAGGACCCATGTATGAATATAGATGAACTTGGACACCTTTTTTGCTTTCTGGACAATTTTATCAATGATAGGAAAGTATCTAGTAGCTCCTATATTTTTCAACATCAAGTTAATGCAATGTACAACATAAGAAGCCTAATAAGAAGAATTATACCTATTTTGTAATATTTTTTCAGTTGCTTTATAAGCATAATCACTGTCAGTAATGAACTGAACAATATTTTCTAGCCTAACTTCATTGACAACTTCATCAAATATCTAAATTAGAGTATCAACATTTCTAACAAGGCTAGATGCATCAAAAGACTTCATAAACATTATCCTCTTGGCAGAATAAACCAAAAAACTAATAATATGATCCTTTTTTATTTTTCTAACCATCACATATGATTGAATATTCATAAGTTGTCCAAGTCATTATTCTTTTACTCAAATAATTATTTATTTCATAAACAGAGCTACTTAAAAGTTTATCTCTATAGTTATTAATTGAAGGAGTTTTATATCCTGTATCGTAAGAAGCGATAACATCCACCATAGGTTGAAAACAATAAGAATGGGCAATATTAAATGATATACCTTAATTATACCACCATCTTGCCATTGTTATGTCCACATTAGGAGCTACTTCTTTAGATTGAAAGGCATTGAGCTTCAGGAGTTGTTCGTGGTGTAAAAAGATTAAATATATGTCTTCTTCTTTTTCTCATATCAAGTGCAACATTCCCTTCTTTTTAAGTAGAAAAAACACCTTCATCATCCTCACTATCATTCTAACTACTAGAAAAAGAACTTTTATTACTAATTTCGTAGCTCAATCTTTGCCTTTTATCTTTCTCATGTTAATACTCTTCAAAACAAGTTTTCATTTGTCATTTTACATTATGACTCACTTTCTTACAAGATTCCACATCACCTTTGATCTCAGCCAAATGCTTTTTTAATTTGGTGATTTTCTCACCTTTCAAACATTTGTTGGAATACAAACGCATGATATGATTCTTCATTATAAGAACCTATCTAGCATGATCTTGAGTTGAATCATCAAATTTTCCTAAACCTAAAGTAGTTGAATCATTAGTACTCGAACTTTCTTCCATTTATCTATAAATAAATAAAAATGTCAAAATTAAATTAATAATTTTATATAAAAATAAAATAAAGCCTAACACAAACTTAGAAAGCAACATTATTAGATGAAGTTTTGAAGACATCAATAATAGGAATTATTTGAAAGAATTAAGTAGCAGATGACCTCTTTTAATTTATAAGAATAAAAATATTATATTACTAGGCTCTCTTCTCAATTATAAGTCAAAAGAAAAAAAATATGTATACACATTAAGTAGGAGTTTTGAAACCTCATATAGTATATTTTGCGGTGATAATTTGACGAATGTAATTAATCCCCATAAAAGGAAAAGAAACGTAGAAAAATATAATCAACTTAATTTGATTAGAGTCTGCAAATAAATTTCTTTTAAAACTAAGTACATCTTTAATTCTTAAGACTTACTTTTGAAAAAACATAAGTAATTAATTAATTCATTATATAATTTATAAGGCCTTTTATCACTCAATATATTTCAAAATTCAAGTCCTCATAAAGCAAAACAAATAATAAATATAAACAAATATTATATATAATATAACCGTCATTATGATCAAGTCAGTAGTAGCGGCCTAGTGGGAGCTGCCGAGTGGTGATAGACGGGCGGCGAGGGAGGGAGGATGTTGTAGTGTGTTTGAGGTGAGAGTTGGCGAAAGAGAGAGTGAGAGTTGCTGTGACTGAAACAATGTGATTTCTGCAGACTGTTGAGTTTTGAAGGTGATAGAGGCTGAGGAGTGAAGGGGAAAGGGAGAGCCAAGAATGCAATGACGGTAATTAACTTTTTATATTTTTTGTAATTTGGTAGTGACTAATACCAACCACAAAACTGATATGGGCTGCTACTGACCATTAATACGATACTAAAAGCTATTGTATTATTTTTCCACTAATACAATACGGTCATCTTATTATGCGTTTCCACCAGCAAATGCACTCTCTCGCATGGGTATAGTATCTGGCGATATAATTTAGATAAAATAAAAACACAAACGTGGACAAGAGACATCAGCCCTCATGGCTTGTTTAGAATAGACGCCCTAGTGCACCACACATTAGCTATTTTTGTGTCAGTGTGAGCATTCAAAATCATGTTCACCCAAATTATAGGCTTCCAAAGTAAATGACAAGCATCAGCGTACGACTCCTAGCTCCCCGCTCTGCAACTTACTAAGTGGCCCACCTTGCAGCGCCACCATATTTTATAAGCAGTTGTCCTGACGCCATCCAATGCAAGTCATGAACCTGCTAGCTCAGATAGAATCACCGAACCAAGAAGGAGATTACAAATTTATAAAGAATCCAATTACCAGGAGTTGAGGTTTTCTTCTCTTTTTTCGTTTTGATTTTTCCTTAGTGTCGTAGGTTCTCTTATTTGCGAAAATCGTCAAAAGAGAATGAAGCTTATGCATGGCTAAATGGGGATCCAATTTTCTATACGATTATAATATTTTTATTATATTCTATTAAATTTCATTCATATATTTACATAAGCTTATATAAATAAATGAATAAAATTTGATGAAACAAAATTAAAACAGAATAATTAGAAAAGAATTTGATAAGCCAAATACACCCATGCCCGCACGTCGTGGGCGGTTGTCGGTCTTTCATATCTCTTTTCCATGAACGTGCATGCAGACGTCTGTTGGCGGCTGCAACGGTCGAGTGGTCCTACCTACTACTGCAAGACAAGAATTTACAATCGATGTCTCTTGCTTACCTTATCTCAAATTCTGAACATTTACTCCTAACACCGTTGATGAGGGGAATAAAAAATAAGCCAAAAATTTCTCTACGTGATTGTAAGAAGCAGATATATTTCTTTTCTTAATTGCAACAGCTAAAATTTTCTTAATCCTCCCCTTTCAAGAAGAGACTATGACATGTATCTATCTACATGAATATCTATATGCATTCTAACTTATCAAAAACGTATAAAAAGAGGATTTATCTTATCATAAACGTATAAGAAGAGGACTTTATTTAAAGGTAACGAATGTGAATTTTCATATTGGAAAAAGAAAAAAAGTAATTGTCTCTTCCTTATTTTACAAATTTCCCCTCTCCCAAAAACAGTTTTTTGGTTTCATTACTCATTTTAGAAAGATTGTGCTTTATATTCAGTGTAGTCATCAGGAAGCATATGGTTTGACGTACCGTTTGAAATTAAATAAAACTGAAGCTAACGGAATGCTGGCGACGTCATTTTAAAATTTGACATCAAATTGTAATGTAGGCTCACTCTTACGCCCAAGAATGAAGAAACATTTCATGGCTGCATTCCACATTTGTAAATGATGCGATAGTCTATTAGTAATATGGATAGGCCCAGCCCAAGCAAATAATCAATCTATAAATGTACGGAGTAGAGATAGATTCATCATAATTTGTCATATATCAAATTATCAGTGAAAATGTTTCATTATTAATAAAATTTTAATTATTTTAAAATATGTGCGCATTAAATATCTATACTATTAAAATTACAAATTCACTTCACATATATCAAAATATTTAATTGTTAAGCTGTTTTATTTTTTAAATATGTACATATTAAATATATATAATACTAAATATATATATATATATTAATTTTAAATACTTAAACAAGATAGTGTGAAATTAATATATATGCATATATTTATATATAAAAATAAATCCATGTATATCTAAACATATTATTATTATTTAAAAAATGCATGTATGGTAAATCATGGTGGAAGCAGATTTAATTTATTATAAAATAACATGTGCTCTAAAAGTGTTTTTAATATATTTACAAAATTATTATATTATTTAAGAATATGTACTTATAATAAGTATTTTTAACATATATGCATTATGAAAAGGTAAACTGAATTGTATACTTGCAAAAATGTTAATTTCGTAAAAATTTTAGTATCTATTTGTATAAAGTATAGTTGATTTCAAACACCATATTTGTGTATTTCAAAACTTATCATAATTATTTTTATTATGAAATTTGTATTGCATAAGTAGGTCTTTTAAGTTTGGATACGAATTTTCATATATTTTTATTTTATGCCTAATTAGTTCTGACACATGGACAACCAACCACTTATCAATCTAGATTAAGTTAATATGATGTGAGACTTAATATTACCATACTGGTACTAATATCAGATTTAGTTATGAAACAGTATTATATCGATACTAGTCAATACTAAATACTATTTTATGTAATTTTTTAAATTTATAAAATAGTCCTTGAATTTTTTTAAATTGTAAAATAGTTTTTCAATATATTATATTATATAATTTATAATTTTACATCAACCCTATTTCTAAAAATTATAATAATATAAATTTAAAAGAACAATAATTTATTTATTTTATTAATATTATTTTTCATATATTTTATATATAAATAATATTATTTTGAAGAAAATTGTCATAACGATATTGTTTGAAAAATTACCTAAAATGATGATTGTTTCTTAAACAGAATACTTCCAACGATGTCATTTTACAATTGAAAGGGGAGGATAAAGCATCAAACCGATTCTTACTTCCTGGCTTGGATAACCATATGGTTAAGTTAGGCCCAGGTAATTCTACAAGCCTCTTAGTACATTGAAGAACTCTTTAACAAGCATATCAAATCAGTATATGAGCCTTCACCAGTGTATATGAAACCGTTCTGTACTGGTACCGGTCGAATATTACCATACCGACTAGAAAATGGAACGGTAAGGGGTATAATGGTACTGGCCTTAAGTACCAACCAATACCGGGCATTTTCACCTGGTATCGTGAATCCCCAATTTTTTAGGACTAATCTGCAAAAACAAAATTTTTTCCCTAATACACCCCGACGCCTCTTCTGTTCTGCCTCTCATTTTTTATTTTTGCTCTCTCTCTCACCGACTCATCCTCTCCTCTCTCTATCGCTCTCGTCGTCCTCTCCTCCACTCCCGGCGATTCACGGTGCTCTCTGGCAGTGCTTGGCTGCTCCTCCACCACGCGACGTCATCTCCACCTGTCGCCACCTCCGCCTGTCGCGGGTCACCACCTCCGCTTGTTGCCACCAACCACCATCGACTCTGCGTCTCTGATGACCACCAAGGCACCACGCACGCATCGATCCGACAGATCTGGGAATAGTATCAAGATCTGGACCCGACCTATCACTGAATCCGATTGTGAATTTATGTTTATTGGGTGTGTTTTTTTTCCAATTTCTATTAGAATGTTTCTGTTAATTGTTTGTGTTGTGAGGAATGAAATTGTGAAGGATTTCTGGTTAATTGTTTGTGTTGGAGACTTAGAGTTGGATTGCATTTGAAGTTGGTAAATGGTAACGGAAATGTGATATTTGTGGTTAGTTCGGTTGGTTTTGGTTTTGGTAATGAAAACATGAAATTTGTGGTTGGTTTGGTTGGTATTTGGTAATGAAAATGTGAGAGCCAAATAATTGGTTCATTTGTTTGGTTCATGAAACTTGAAAGCCATATATTGCAATGTATTGTGGTTTATTGTAATGGTTTGTTGGTTGGTTTGGTTCACATTGAATTTTTGAAACAAACAAATTTTGTTCATTAAATTTGAAAATAAAAATAGAATTAAAAATAAAACAGAAAATTAAGAAGATCCATTCATGCTTTGCTAAATGACATCATATTCATAAGAAGATCCATTCATGCCATGCTAAATGGCATGTAGCTGTAAGTGCAATTACATTATCGTTACTTGAAGAAAAGATAATTTGTCCAAACATACACAAAAAAGAACCTAAATTGAAAGAGCTCAAATGACATTATATTCATATAGAAAGACAACAATTAGAATTGACTACTTTAGATATATCTACAGTTTGAGTTATTAAATTTTAGATTAAATTAATTTTTTATTATTTGTTTAAGAAGTCATAATTAATTGCAATGTTTAAGGTGTATACTAGTTTTTAAATTTCAATTTAATTCTAATAATCTTATCCAAATTTACAGTGGAATATTTTATTATCCCTAATCTTCTTGATTCATCTTGATTATTGTAAGAGGACAATTAATGGTAATGGTTTGGGAGGTTCTTTATATATCACTACTAATTTTGTTGAAAAAACTACTAGAGGATTAATTTCTTACAAAACTAACTTCTTCATATTTTTGTTACAGATAAATGGAAGGAAGTTCAACTATTCATGATCAACTACTTCAGGAAGATATAATGATCCAGTTTGGGCTCATGCTGCATTAGTCCCAGGTATAAAGAATCATACAATTTGCTTGTTTTGTAACAAGCATTTGAAAGATAGAGGAATCACCCGATTGAAGAAGCAATTAGCTGGGGTTAAAGGAATATAGAACCCCGTAAAAAAGTAAGCCATGATGTGAAGTGGCAAATGAAAACATTGCTTGATGAATATCAACATGAGAGAAATAGAAGAGAAAGACTGAATTTTGAAATTGGTAGTGAAAGTTCGTTTTCTAGTTTCTGTAGTGATTATGAAAATATTGAAGGTGGTAGTGGTAGTGGTGCTGGTCGTGTTCCATCTCAGGCTTAAGAAGAAGTATCTAAACTTGATGTGAGGAAGAGAAGAAGGCAGATGAGTAGTTTCTTTGCATCACGAACAACTGCTAGAGCTCAACCTTCAATTCGTAGTGCAATGCAATCAAGAGATGCGGCTCACAATGTCGATATGGCAGTAGCTAGATGGTGGTA
>JANQAP020000570.1:354661-367522 GCA_026874005.2 Erythroxylum coriaceum
GTGGTGTTAATTCAATTCTTGCAATCTTTATACTCTTTGTTACCAATTCCTTGCTGTTTTGGGGGTGAAGGGTCGTGATAGATTGATTGAATTTAGGTATTGGGAACAATAATTGAAACGAAGGTGCTCTAGACATTGACTCTAGGTTGTTGCCGTATCAGAACCTGATCCATATCGGCCTTGTGATGAGAAAGCCTGATATGAAAGCTATATATAAAGGTTTAAGTTTCCTACAGTTGCTCATATCAATCGTAAGCATAAAGATTCTCTGACCCATTAAGAGAACTTATGTATTGAGAAAATTGTAGAAAGATCTCAGCAGTGTCCAGAAGATAGATTCCTGTGGGCTCGTTTCAGCTTTGAAAAGTTCGTTTGAAGTTTCAGAATTGAAATCAGGTACTTTCCACATTTCTCCATTTTTTACCCTTTTCACGTTCGATTCGAGATACGTAACTAAGGTACGGTTACGTATTAATATAGTTGATTTGACCAGCGGATAACATCAGATGTTTCTTTAAAGATGTTTGGTAAAATTAGTTGTTTATTACTGGCTGTTTATGTGTAAAATGACTTATGAAGATATGACTTTAAAAAAATGATTTATAAAGACATGAGTATTATATCTTAGTATTTTTTGAATATTTTCATAAGAATTTAGATAGAGTAAAAGAAGTCAACATCATCATTTAAAACAAAGGTTTATAATAATCTAAGAACGGCGTCTAACTGCCATTAAACTAGAGGTAATGTTATCACAAATAGTTGTCATCTCTCGAGTTCTCAGTTCTTCAACACCTTCTTGCGTAGAATTAACTTCAATATCTTCAGATACATTTTGTGGTATAAATTCAAGATCTTGATCGATGATGTTAACCTTGTCGGTTGATACACTACTAATCTCACAATTTTAAGTGGTAGCTATTAATAAAGTTATCTTTATTTTTATCTCTATCTCTATCTCTTTAGTAATTTGTAATAACTTTTGAACACAATCGGTTTTTGTCCCTTGATTTTTTTAGTCGCTGTTTGAAAACAGCAAATTGGATTCAATCTGCCAACTCAATTTATTGATTACCAAATATAATTATTAACTATTTAATGTGGTCAAACAATTAAATTGGTCTTAATCTGCCAAAAAAATAGCCTAAAGAAATAATGCACTTTCACGCAATTGATCCTAGAAAGCGTTATTCATTTTCACAAGGCCTTTATTTTGCATTATTTCTTTCCTAAAGTTTCTATTATGCCAGGTCAAATCACGAGCTATGGAATTTTTTAGTTTTCTCAAATGCATGAATTTTTTCAATTATATTAAATATTTTAGTAATAATTATTGAATTAGTTGTAAAATAAAATTTTATATGTTAAAAATAAATTACATTAAATTAAAATTTTAATATCTGTATAATAAGAATAAAATAAAAATAAGTTATGAAACTAAATATATTTTATTTTAAATTTTAAAAATATCAACTAAAATTTTATTTAGAACTTTTATCATAATCTTAATTAAATATATTTATATTTTTAATAAAAATAAAAATTAGAAATAAGAGAAAATTAAAAATTATTATTTAAAATGAAATCAGAAGCAGTTTCAAACTGAAAAATCCATGTTTATCGAGATGAGCACGTGCCATCTTTGAAAATTTAGCTGAGGAAAAACGCCACAAAGAAATTTCTACCACTTGCCCACAGCCCACGTTATGCCGACCTTATCCCCAACCTCATCGTTAAGTAAGGCACCGCGTCAACCACGTTAAACCAATCTTGCCCGTCTATCTTGCTTCCAATCTTTTAATCTCGATCGTCCATTCCTCAACACTCGCTATATAACAAACTAACCTGATAAGCGAGCCACATAATTCGCCTCCTTCATTCTGCGGTGGTGTTTCTCCTTTAACGATATCCTCCTAACGGAGGATCGTAGAGGCGCGTGGATGTCTCATCTCCATAGATCGTGTCCTGATCTACATGCTGGTTGCCGTTTTGTTATGTGACGATACAAATACGTGAAGATCAGGCTATGAAGTCATGTTTTTCCAGCCGTCGATCCATCTGATGTGAGTATTCGTTAGTCTTTAAGTCTAAACTTTTGGTTCAATTATTTTTTAGCTAGTATTAGCTTTCAATCTTCTCGATTTAGCTTAGCTGGTCTAGGTATCGACGGTTTGGGTTTGTTTGCAGATCTGTTGCAGATTTTCTTGAATAATCGGGAATCGGTTTCATATGGTACGATTGCAGGCGTCGGTTATGCTCGTGGGTTCCGGAACTGTTTTTTTGGTGACATGTAAACCGTATATCAAAAAGTATTATGTGTATGGTAATTTGTGCCTGTGGTTGTTATAGGGAACGCAAAGATGTTAGGCCTCGCGTTTAGGTTGGACAGTACAGAACAGATCGCGAACTAGCTGGTGGTTCTTGAAGCTTCTTTCGTAGCTTGTGCCTAATTTGACGATGCGGTGATCTGATGTTAGATATAAATTGGATGTAAAAGATATCGGAAGACAAAACGCCAACTGGCTGAGTCTTCTTGTAATATCTTTGTCATCCGACCTTTGCCATGTCAGGTGCGCTTGCATGGCAGGTCACTCGTATTCTAATAAAAAAGATCGTTTTTGTGTCTTGAGAGGAGATCGCACGGGGATTGCTCGGGATCTCCTCTCTACTGTGTGTGCCTTGTCCCAGCTTTGTTATTACGTCTCTACCAAACCAAATCCATCCTTCCATAATCATTGCGCTGCCCAGTTATGTCCGCTGCACAAATCCAGAAGGTTCTCCATGGAAACTGGAAAGTTAAAGGTATGAGAGCAATCAACTGTCACAAAGTTCTTTATTTGACATCAGTCAATCATGGGTTAAATGGAAGGTATAATTTCTGATCTAAATTGAAGTTCCTAAAATCATTTAGTAGTCTTTAAAGTTCATAAACAGCTTCCAAGCTACATGGCAAAACGAAAATCTCCATTTTGATAATCCAGAAAAACTTCTTGGGTTAATTTCTCTTCTGGATTATGACAGTTCCATAATGTGGAGTACAACACTTTGATCTCAAAGGAATAGTATTTGAGGTATCAATCAGTTTTGGAAATGATGGTAAGACATGAAAACAAATTTCTCCGTATTTGTTCTCAAGGGAATAAGATCCAGGTGACATCCATTTTGGAAGTGATGGTAATGACTCATAATTTTCTCCGTTCGTTGTTAACTGGTAAAAGATAAATGTTCATTTGCTTGTTAATTGCGTTTATAATCGTAAGTATGTTAGTAACCAGAATCTGGAATCAGTATTCTCTTCGTCAATTTGTAGTTATTGCTATCATAATTCAGCATCTTTTACATTCAAGTTCGATAATTATTTATGGTTTGATCTTTGGTTTTTTCCCGGTCCCCCCAGTTGATTGTAGATGAATGTAATATTTAAAGCTCGTGTTTTTTTTTTTTTTGTCTTTTCAAATATCTTGTACTGGGAAGTTTATGAAGCCCTCAAGATCATCGCATACAACTCGAATGGTGGGAACAATTGGCGGCAGTCACTTATAAGAGGATTATTAGTGTATTTTGTGTATGTTGGTCAGACGAATTATACCGTGGTTGAGTTTTCGTTTCAGCCGTGATTCATGCATATTTCTTGTTTTCCAGCATTTACTAGTGAAGTGATCTGATGGCATTGAAGATTTACCAATTCTTGAACGATCTGCTCCGTTTTAGTTTGATCTTTATAATATACCCCTATTTGTTTTTATAAACGCGTTTGTGTATGCATATGATCTAGTGCTTAACACATTTTTTTTGTAGAGTCTGTTTCAGATTCAAGTGCTATTTCATCTTTTATTGTTGTTAATTTATCAATGTTTCTATTGGTATTATTTTCTTCAGTTGGGAATCGAGCTTTTTATTTTGTTAATACAATCAGGGGAGAGTAGTCTTTCAAAATCCCTAACTTGATGTGAACGTAATATGTATGATGTCTAATAAAACAGCTGGCCAAATTCCAAGAATAACTGATCAGTGAGTGTTGTTTTTATGCTGTGATGGAAAACGCTATGCTATGTTTGTGTTCTCTATTTTTATGAAGCTCGTAAACCTTACTTTAATTGCATTCATGGTAAATGTTGCGTTATTATGGACAGTGCATAGATAATTATTTAAGTAAATTAATATTTTATATTTTAAACCCTCTCTTGTGACGAAGTCTTGGAGTCTTAATTTTGTCGACTGAGTTTTGATCTGTATTTTCACTACGTCTAAAAAAGGATTTACATCTTTAAATCTTGTTAGGAGTAGAATCTTTAGATGCCTAAGGTAAAAATTATTTTAGAAGGCACATCGAGAGTGTAGCCCTGCTGCTCTCATCAACCTGGCAACTCCCTTTTTATCTTTTGATGCGAAGATCTGTAAGCTTGGTTAAGCTCTCAATAATCCAATGGAATGTTGGGAGACTGGTGGTTCGAATCCTCCCAGATCTGCAATCCTTTATGGTTTTTCAAATCAGCTTTCATAATAATTGTTTAATATTTATTATTGGTTTTACGTAAATTATATCAGATGGAAGACAAAAAGAAAGAGATGAGGTGATTCAAGCTGGTTCTTTCCCTTACAAGTGGATAAAATCCCATTATTAGAGGAGTATGCAGCAGTAGCAGTCTCGTCAACTGGCCTGATCATCGTAGCCATTTTAAATATTTATTATGCAGCAATAGCGGTCTCGTCAACTGGCCTGATCACCGTAGCCATTTTAAATATTTATTATGCAGCAATAGCAATAACCATTTTAATATTTATTCTTGAGATTTTATTGTATTTAGAAAATCAAAACTATGCGTTTTTTTTTAGTTGGCTCTTGAATCTCTTATTCTTTATCTAATACTTTTTAGCTACTTCCTCGGCTTTACTTTTGTCGTAATTCCTTAATTTACTTCGTCTTTGTACCAAATTAACTATTTCATCTGCTTCTCTTTTCTCTAGTATGCTCTATCGCTCGTGGCTTTATTTCCCTCTCTTTTAATAATTACAACCGAGTAGCAAATGGTTATCCATAAGGTTAATAGGATTCGATCTTTTAGCATAGTTCCAAATCTAAGAGTGAAAAATAAGATTTGGAATAAGTTAAAAATTTACTTTGTCAATTTACATTTATTTGAGAGATAAAAGCTTCAGTTAAGTTACTTAAGAAGCGTTGTCTTCTACTCCGATGGCTCTCTCCTGAAAGTGAAGGTGGGAAGCGTTATATTTTGATGGCATGAACATTTTCGATGCCAACCCTGACTTCTTATTACTTGTCTATTTCTCTTGTCTTCGCTAAAGTATACCTACAAAAAACTCTTGTTTAAATGAATTTAGAAAGCTCAGCTGTCCTATCAATTTAGCACACGATCACAAAGTTAAAAATACACCATTGTTTGCTGACAATGATACAATTTTTATATCAAACTTGAGAACTTCAATGAAAATTTATGATCCCGATTCTAAGTCCATAAAATATATATATACCTACCAAGCTGGTTAAGGTCGGTAATCCTATTTCCGTGTCCATGAGCCGAAAAAAACTTCAAGTTTGAATAACTAGAAGGTTTATTACGTATCCAATTCGGAAGAATTGAACTTTTTAAGCTTTAGAACTCAAAAGAATCAAAGGTACGTAACTTCGGTCATCTACAACTTGTATTAGTTAATTAGAATTGAACTAATATTTTATTTAATATATGTGTCATTATTTTTATTTTCTATAAATTATTCTAAAAATTTTATAATGTTAAATATCATCTTCAACTTTTTTTTATATCATTTAAAAGTTAAAAAATTGAATATAATTAAATGTAAAAAAATTATACTTTGTAAATACTAAATATTTTTATAATAAATCTTAATTTATTATTAAAATATTTAATCACATATGAAGATTAGTTATTTTTATATTCCTATTTAAAATATAAATATTAAGTTCATACAAAACTAATATCTTTTTTTCCCCCAGATACTTAATATTAAGTTGTAGTTATCTTAATTTAATTTTTTAATGAACTTATTAAGTAACACCTAAAAAATTATAAGAAATTGAATTAATATCAATTATTTTCTGACTTAATAAAATATAAAATTTGAAATAATTATCTAATAATAAATATTATATAAGAACATTATAACAGTAATGTGAACTTTTCACTCTTTATATGAAAATATAAATAAAATTTCATACTTTATTTAGTCATACCAATGTGAATGGCATTTATAGATTCAAAGATCAGTAAAAATTTATAATTGTTAATTATAATAAATAAGTTTCAAAAACATATAAAAGTTTAAAAATATTGTATTTTAAATTTAAAAGACTTATTTTAAAACGTCCAATAAATATGGGAAATTATTATAACAATTAGAAATATATCAAGATAGTATTTAAAGTCAATTTCACTTTTTATAAATAAGTGTTAAAATTCTTTGACTTTTATTTAATACTTTATATGCCATACTAAAAGTTTAATATTATATAAGCTTAAAATTAAATTCAAGTTTTTACAATAGATACATATGGACCATAAGTTCACATATTTAATAATTATGATTTTACAAATATTTATTTAGAACGATTAAAAGATATGAATATACTCATATTGTATTTTAATATTATGAGTGCATTTATTTAACATAATTATATATTTTTTATTTTTAAATTTTATTTTGAATAATTATAAAAAATATATTATATCGTAAATCTTCATTTAATATGTTTAGTTTTATATTTTTATTAAATACTTTTATGAAATCAAAGGATTTTTTCACTAATTTATAAATTAATTTTTATTTAATATCTATTTAATTCTACTTCATTTGTTCAAATGTATTACAATGTCAAGAGCGTTTTCATTTTTAAACACACTTGTCACTTTTTTTGTTTTTTTATCATTTTAATTTTATTTTATTTATAAAACTTACAAATTGAACTATAATTCTTAACATCAATATTTTAAAGATAGAGGATAAGGTAAGAAATTTAAAGTTGAAAATTTGATTAATTTACTAAAATTATTTAATTTATAAATTATAGAAAAATATTAAATTAAATTAAATATTAATCTATTTATTATTATTATTATTATATATTCTATGGTTGTTATTACAGCTATAAACTTAATTTTTGCAAAATTAAATATCTAAAATGTAAATTCTTATGAAAATATTCAAAGAAATACTAAGATATATTACTCATGTCTTTGTAATTTTTTTAAAATTATGCTCTTATAAATTATTTAATACATAAACAACTAATACTAAATAATTAATTTTATCAAATATTTTTAATAAACAGCTGATGTTATCTACTTGTAAAGTCAGCTGATGTTATTCGTTATTAACTAACCACAGATAGAATCAGCTAACAACTAATGCAATAAGCTGATTGCCAAACAGAGCTAGCATTTCATTACTCTTTAAAAAGTTCATCAAAATTGTTATTCCTTTCTTGGCATCATTTAGCAATATGCTTTAGTTTGTCTTTAATCCAACACCTTAATTATAACAATTATCGTCATATTTACGATGAATAAGTCACTTATTATTCCCTGCTTCGTATTACTCTCTTGGCGTTACTCTGCCTTTCAGATTGCCTGTAGAACCTTTCTTGTTGAGCCATAAAAAGGGATTATGTTAATTTTCATTTCTAAACAGTTAAGAAATAACTAAAAAAATTTTATAATGCGACTTAACGTTATAAGTTATTTATTTTAGAGAAAATAAGTGAAATAAATTAGTTACCATGTCTTTTTTACTGTGTGAAAAGAGAAGTAAATACATCTAAGAAGAAATGGCCGAGTAGTCGTATGAGGAGATACCGCATTTCAACAGTAGTTATACACTTCGCTGGGACTGGGGTGTATCGAGATGCTTGGTCTGGCGTTTTATTTCATTTCCCAGATGTGCATGCCTATATATAAATGTCGTAATTGTGTAACAAAACAAACCCATAAACCAAGTCATAAACGGGAGGGAGGCATTACGAGTAAGACCCTCTCCGCCGTCACTTCCCCTGATCTGCTGTTTTATCAGGTCTGCTGTTGTACATTTTTATAATTCTTGCTCTGCATTTTTAGTAGCCTTTGTTGTTGGTGACCAGCTTATGTCTCGAAAACTAGTATAGTCTTCTATCTAAAATGCCCATGATCGAAAATGAGGTACAGATTTGAGTTGCCATTACTATTAATTTGGACATGACCTCCCACATCCCCAAAGAAAAGAAAAGGTGAACTCTAGTTTCTTTGTAGTAATTTGAACAGTGTTAGTTGTATATTAATCCCAAAACTTCAGAATAAAACAAGCTTTAAAAATAAGATGAAATTTAAACTCGACATAACAATAAATTCTTTGCTTATGCCGGACTTTGTGTATTTGATTTAGGCATTAGAAATCCTGTAACGTTGGCATTCTATATCTTCAGATCTTGGCTTATTAGTTTCCCGAAATGACTCAATGCGAAAACAAAAGAAAGTGAAGAAGAGCTAAAGTTATGTTGAAGATGATTGAATTTTTTCATTCAAGTACTTAATGTGCCTTGGATGTTTTGCAGTCACCATGTCTATTGATAGAAGGCTATCGTATCAGCATGGACGAAGTGACAATCCAGATTCAGATTCAAAGGTACTGAATTAGTAACCAATGTGGATATGAGTAAGGCTTGATACTGATCTGACAAGCTAGCCCTTTTCCTATTCTTAACATGCCAAAGCATAAATCCTTATTCTAGTGTAATCATTAGATTGCGTTGTAATATTAGTCTGAGCATATAGTTCGAATACTATGGAATTATATCCGTGTAGAGAACGAACTCATGCTTCTTGTACAACAACCTCTAGGTTGGCCAACTGAGAGCTGCTCTTGAGCCTCTATCTGGACGCAACTTGAAATATTGCACCGATTCATGCTTGAGGAGATACTTGGAGGCTCGGAACTGGAATATTGACAAGGCCAAACTAATGATTGAAGCTACACTCATTTGGAGGGCAACCTTCAAACCTGAAGAAATTCGTTGGGTGCGATATGCTATTATGTATCATCTGTTTTCCACTGACTCTTATTGATTTTAATCTAGTTATTTACACATCTGCCCTGTCCAGAGTGACGTCGCACATAAAGGTAGGACAGGCAAAGTCTCGAGGGCCAACTTTAAGGACAAATTTGGGAGGACTGTGCTTATTTTGAGACCAGGAGTTCAGGTCTCTAAACTATATATCTTGATTTCATAACCATTATCTCTATGTTCACTGCGGTTTTGTGCATGGATTGAACTTTGATTTTGTTTTTCTTCTTATACAATTCATAGAACACGGCATGGACAGAAGACGGTATCCGCCATTTGGTTTATCTGATTGAAAATAGTATCCTAAACCTTTCTGGGGGACAAGAACAGATGTCATGGTTGATAGACTTCACAGGGTGGACCTTCGGAGGCAATCTCCCTATCAAAATAGCTCGCGAGACCACTAAAATTTTACAGAATCATTACCCTGAGAGGCTTGCCGTTGCTTTTATATATAATCCGCCAAGATTTTTTGAGGGAATATGGAAGGTAAACTGCTCGCCCCGATTTTTATAAATTAGCAAGCATAGACATATCAACAAATTTCTCGCCATTAGGTCTAATTTGGAATTCCCAAATGCTAAACCATGTTCTTTCTCTAACGTTTGCCTGTCCATCAACTTTTCTCCTATTTTAAGTTGTAATAATTTCGTAGTGATGCAAGAAATGAATTCCATTTGCAGGCAGTGAAGTTCCTCCTGGATACGAAGACCTCCCAGAAAGTGAAGTTTGTGTACCCAAACAATGAACATAGTTTGGAACTCATGAAATATTTCTTTGATGAGAACAATCTGCCATGCGAATTTGGTGGAAAGGCCACATTGAGGTACGACTATGAGGAGTTCTCAAGGTTAATGATTCAGGACGATATAAAAACTGTCAAGTTCTGGGGAATTGACGAGAAGCCGAACCTCACCAGTAGGGACCATTTAGGTTCTGAGTTGAAGGACAAGATGTTGCAGAGTTAACCATGTTATATAACTCAAATACATGGGCAATTTAGCGAAGTCTATATCAACTCACCACAACTTTGTTTCTTTATTTCTTAAACTTATATATATTATATCTTACACCAGTTTATTTTTTTTTTCTTTTTTATCTTTCACATCCATGCGATATTTTGATTTCAAACAGATAAAAAAATGAAAGAAAACAAATGGCAATCTTGCTGTATTACCCTTCTTTTGTTTAACATCTTATGTTTTATCTGGGTTTTGTATTCTTCAAGGTTCATCACTACTTGTTGGGTTGCCGTTATTGGCTAAGGGCTCACCAAGTACCAAATCTCCATTTAAGGTAATATAGAAGATAAGTGAAATCAAGTTTTAGTAAGCTGCTAATCTTCAAACTAGTCAACTGTGGAATTTGTTAGATTAAGATCATTTTCAATCCACGTTAATCAGTTGGCCTTAACTCGACGGATACTTGTCTTTTTCTGATTTAGAGATTAGGATAGGGATTATGATGATAATTAATTAATGGCATTTCAATCATGAAGGTTCTCGACCTAAAACTAAGGTTATAAGTGAAACAAAATTGATTTCCCTCCCCTTTGAATGGCACATCCGAAACCTTTATTTAGTGTTTAATTTAATATAGTAAGTATTAACTATAATAGTGCATGGATGATTGGGTTAACGATCGTCTGGTGAATCTATATCAACCTGAAAAAGAAATAATAGTAATAATAAAGCACCAAGATGATGAAAGGACTTTGAGTGTAAAGTTAGGCATCCTTGAGTTGACAAAAGATTAGGCATCTTTCGACAGGGACCCAATGATAATATTTATTGAATTTTTTTTATGATAAGCAAACAATGTGAAATGAACAAGTAAACAAAAGACAAAAGATAGAACAACCCAACAAGCTCGGTCTCGGTCTCATTAACCATTTGTAAAATCATTTAATTCATTAAATTTCTCAATATCAAACTTCAGCTTGACAGTAAATTCTTACCTTCAATACCAAACAGAACAGAAGCAATATGAAGAACAATTAATGTAGTTTAACCAATAAGATTGTTTGGTTGGATGTTAATTAATGAAATAGAATGGAACGAAAAGGAGCAGTTTATAATGGAATGGAATATAATATAGTGAAAAGTTGTTTGGGAGGGATGGAAGGGTTTATAATGTAATGTAATAGGAAGATGGATAGAATATAATGCAATGTATAATAAATGACTATTATACCCCTGATATTAAAATGATTTTTGCAAGAGGTTTAACGCTACGATTTTAAAACAGAAATTATGTCCAATTAAAAAGTCACGGTTGTTTAAGTCACAACTGTGACAAATAATTTTTTTATATATTTTATATTTTAAAATAATAAAAATTTTAATAAAAGTTTTATTATTTTATTATTAATTATATATAATTTATTATTAATTATATAAAAATATTATTATTAATTATTTAATAAATTTTATTCTATTATATGTGATTTATATTTAAAAATTATTTATATATATTTATATTTATATAGAAATATATACAAACAACTAAAGAATAATTTTTATATATTTTCTGTTTTTTATTAATAAAAATTTTATTAAATGTTTTTATTTATTATTAATAACATAAAAATATTATTATTAGGGTAAGAAGAAATAATATAAAAATATTATTATTAATTATATACAATTTTTGTGGACCGTAATAAATGAATATGAGGAAAAGAAGGTTAGGGTTAGAAGAAATAATTGGTATTAAGAAAAATTATTGAGGATATATTAGATAGTATGTATTTATTAGTTTACGTTCCATCCTAAACCCTCCAAATCGGAGGTTTCTTATTTTCACTATTTAGGATGAAATGGAACGTAACATAAAACTCTCCGCTCCTATATCATTCCGTTTTATTTTATTACGAAATCCTCAACTAAACAATAAAAGTGTGATACATTTTATTCCGTTTTATTATTAACCTTTCAACTAAACAAAACCTTAGGCCATGAGACCACACGCAAGGAAATATATTTATTTTATTAATGTGAGAAAGACAATACAAAGAGAGTGTGAGAAAGACAATACGAAGCATGACATTGCAACTACTTACATAGTTTCGAATTGGGATGTTTTTAAAATAATATTTTTAAAAATTAAATGTGTAAAATAATGTCTTTTTTAAGCTTATTATTTTGTTTAAAAGAATTAGACCTTAGACAAACCTAAGCTTAAGTAATCCAAACCTCTACTCAATTAAAAAAAGATATTATCTTATACATTTAATTTTTAAAAATATATTTTGTTTAGAGAAATTAGGTCTCGGACTGTTATGAGCCTGACTTGACTTATTAATCGGTCCATTGAAAATATCTGAATTTAGGCCTATGAGTTAGTCCATTGTTATTCCTAATAAGTTATTTATATTCCAGGATTATTTTGTTTTTGCAAATGTCTAATGTCAATAAACTCTTAATTCTACTAAAATTAAAGACACATCTAAGAGTATACAAACTTTGATGACTTGTATCGCTAATACTCTCAAGTGTCTGAAAAGTAAGAGAAACAAAACTGTTTTTTCGTTTCTAGAACATGGAAGGTACTTTAGTGGCTATTGAAGTCGGAAGACATACGCCATAAAATTTCCTTTCCCTTCTGTTTTTTTTTTTTTTGATTACATTAGGTATCCCGACTTAGCCGGACTAATCCTAAGCCTCTAAGACCCCACTCTAAGAACCCTAAAGGATGTAAATCTGGAACCCCAAGATCCCTCAGGTTCCTACGTAGCCTGTACACTTCTGCGCACAAAGAGCCGTCACATACTTGATTGGTCAACTGCT